>VUQJ01022800.1:37341-51214 GCA_015108635.1 Andinoacara biseriatus | reverse complement strand
CCCTCGTGACAATGGAGGATTAGAGTGCAGACGGCCAGGATCGCCATCTGTTCTGTGAAGGCATCAGGCTTTCCCAGTGAGAAGAATTGAAATCAGCACAACAAAGAAAATCTCCAAACCTTGGCTCTCAACTCTCTTCTTCTTCTTCTGGGCCTCCATCATTAGAACAGAGGCAAAATTGATAATAAAAATCCAAATTGTGTGCGTATTCGTTTGAAGTAGATGCTGCAGAGAAAGGAGAAGGAAACAAAGACATCCAGCATTGGATGAATTATTAATGAGCAGTTAGAAATGATTACCATCTGTGTTATAGGATACATAAATTGCTTCAGATGAAAATGTGACTGTTTTTAAAAAAAATTATTTTACTGTTTACCCTTCTTCAAATGCAGACGTGCTCACTCTCATGTCTCCTCCACAATGAGGGCATTGATGGAATTGGAGTCCTGATGTCTCGACACTAATGTCCCAAACACTCAGCTGATAGTAGAGACTCATGGAAAGTTGAGCCATACATTGATGTTTCCAGACATCAGCTCAGACTGACATTGAAGATTCAAAACATGACTTTGTAATCACACCATATAGTTCCAGGGCTGTCACCTCTTTGTCTCGGAACTTTGAGATATCGTTTTAGGTGTTTTTAGGAGGTTTTTCTTGGACTTCATGTCAGATCTAAGCAGACTTGACTGAAATATAATTTAAAGGAATAGTTCAACATTTTGTGACATATACATAATTGCATTTTTTTTTTTACAGATTTCTCTTTTAAATTGTGTGATTTCTTGTTGCTGGTAGATGGGCATAATGTTTAAAATGTGGTCCAAGATGTTTTAAATAAGGAAAAGCCTTCCTATGGCATTAAGGTTGTTTTTTTAGTCCATATTTTTAGGGGATATAGATGAGAAACATATATGGAAAAGCAAAAAACAAACAAATGAAACAAAATGCTTTCTAAAGTGATTCATCCAAACTAAGAGACAAAGAGGTAACACCTGGAACTATATGGCGTTTTAATGTTCTTCAGAACATTCATTCTATCTGACCTTTGTAATTAGAATTTTTGCATTGCTTCCAAATTGCTCTTTTATTTTTGTGCTTTACTCCACTTTCCTCCACTCACTGTTTTACATTGTATGGTTAAATAATCTAATTAAGGTTCATTTAATTATCTGCTTTGAACTAAATCCATATTCTTACATTCTAATTACTCATTTTCTTGTAGACTGGGCTCATCAGGCCGACATCACCTTCATGCATATTTAAACACTCTGAGATGAGAGTGATTTCAGAAATATCACTGTCAACTGTGTGGGCTGTCAGTGTTGATTTATGAAAAGATCAGAGACATCAAAAATATACCCCCCCCTCCCTCCCACATTACTCCACTCTCTGCATTTAGATTGTGCCGTGCTCTCTGAATTAATTGGTTCATTAGTGAAGGCGATTAGTAGCGGGGGTGCGAGGACATAGTCTGATGTCCTTTTAGATGAATACAAAGTAATTCATCTCTCAGATCTGAGTGCTTCTAAACACATCTGTCATGATTCTCTCACAACAATCGAGAGAACAGTACAGGAAGATTTATTGAAAACAAAAAGAGAAAGTAGATGGGTGTTCTAGCACTTTCCCACCTTTGTAATCGTTAATGTTTAAAAAAAAAACTGAGGTAGAATATACCTTACTTTATTTCCGGTAAATGTAATTCCACTACATGTCAAACGTAAATGTTGTACCTATTTTAAACACACCATTTATTTTTGATGCCCTCTCAGTAGATTAAGATTTTGTTTTGTAAAAGATGTTGCATTACCAGTATGCTGCTCTAACGGAAGGTTCTACTGCATGATCAAGGGCTACCATTTTGACATTTTAAAAAAGAGGAGCTCTTTTTTTTTTTTTTTTACATTTAACTGAGGATAAGCTACTTCATACCATGCATTTTTACACAGTCAGTCTGATATTATTCTTAACTGCTTTCGGTAATTGTGGTAATTGCCTATAGAATTGAAATAAGGGGTTATGCAGAAGTTGAGAAAACATGTGTTCCCCATAGTTTTACTTTGCCTCTGCTATTCAGCCTGTAGACCTTATGCCAGACTTTGAATAAAATGCATGAATTGTAGCTGATTAAAATATATTGTAATGAATGAATAATGTCTATTTTGAGGGTTGCGATAAAAAAAAAGGTGAGACAAAGGGTGCTCTGAATGTGAAAACCTGAATCCTACTACGGTAGGCTGTACTTGCAACTAGGAGGAGGTTTTGTTTTGTCTCTCTTCAGGACGCGTCCGTCTGCTGAACCCAGAATGCTCTGCGCCGAGTCAAGATGGAAGAACCCAGCAGCTATGGGAGAACAATGTTTTGGCTCTAAATATTAAAAAACGGACAGCTGAGGGTGACGTACGCGAGCCAAAGCAGCAGGGTCATGGTCCTGCATTGGTAAGAGAAATTCAAAAGTCCAACTTTGGTTGCGGGGTCCGCGGTTGCCTTGTTTGAAGTCCTCGTACGGGACAGACAACAAAGCGCAGCGCAGCAACGTTACTGCTAGTTAGCTGCTAAGTTAGCTGTCTTGGCTAGTCGGACGAGCATCATTGTTCGCTGGAGTTGTATGGGCCGTTTGTTATGGGTCATGTCCGTGTTGTCCCTCCATCATTTACAGTCGGTTAACTGTCCGGGAAACAAAGCGAACAGCTCGAAGAAAACCGTCAGTAATAGCACACGATGTAAGAGTCTTTTCTTTCATTTTCAAATTGATAGCAGCTTTCGTCCTTGATCATTTTTCCCAGCTCACAGATTTTATTTGGCTTGTCTGCGTCTTCTGTGTGGCAATACCTGCATCTAATTCCTATATTTAAACCCAGCTCTAAAAAAGTACCTAACTAACTTTGGTTAGACGCTTTAGAAGAAGCGAATTTTTTAAATATTAAAGTTATTTTCTGCTCGTACCCGTCTTATTTTGCTTTTTCATCAACGTAAATGCGCTTGCTGTTATTGCATGGCGATATTAATTATTGCCTGCTCCTGCATCACAAAGAAGGGCCCCGCAAGAGTGGTTAGCTAAATGGTTAGCTAGGGAGCTAATTTCATAGAAGACGAACGGTAGTTTTCGTAAATGCCCACATGGAAGTACGCCGATTAACTGCTTAGCACATCTCAGAAGAAGCCAGAGTTACCTAGAGTAACAAAGTTTTTTTTCATCGTTTTTAATTTACAAAGTTGGCTTTGTGCTAGCTGGGTTGGTAATTGCTGCTAGCGTATCCCAAGAGCTGAAAGCGTTTTGGCATCAGGCAGAAAACCCTCATGGAGGGGCCGTTCCTGCGAAGGCTTGAGAGAAATTAGTAAAACAGAGAAATTTATTTTTGGCTTTATTTATGTTAATCAGGAAAATACTGAATGCAACAAGACATTTTAGCAGAAAACCGAATTTATTTTGACGTAAACAATTGTGTTTTGACTCCTAATCTTGTTCAAATATTTAGCGTCGCACCGAGTATGTTTACATGCACGCTAATATCTTGGTTATGTGTTGGATATAAACATCCCATTCTGGTTTCATAAACTGGAAATACTACCTGGGGTTCTCTGTAATGGAACATGCTTTGTTGTTCTAGTACACAGTGGCTCAGATAATAAACAGGTCCTGTTTTAACGCATTGTCTTGAATATGTTCAAAATTTGTGTATTAGCGTGTACCCTGAACTATTCCCCTTATCTGCTATTGTTTATGCAGCAGCCACGTAATTACACCAACAGTCTTTCTAATACAGTCTGTGTGAGCTCTCATTTGCAGATAAGCTCATTGAAATAGGATGACTGGGTCAGACAGCCACATCAAACAGATTACCACACAAGTTCAATCCTGTCATCCCTCTTTTCGTGTTGTGGCTAGAACCGCAGTGACTGTCACCTTTTTGCTCTGTGAAATATCGAACATACACACAGTAATCAGCAAGAGTTTTGTGCACTGTATCAGCATCTTGTTTCCACTGTAGTCTTTTGTTGACCCACAAATCGTCAGTTTAATCCGACTAAGCGCCTAGTTGTGAGATCAGAGACTGACACTGATTCCTGTAGACTAAGCTTAACCGGCTTCATAACTGTTGTCTGTTGACTATTATTTGTCTATTTCCTCACAGCCAGATGGCTAGTTATAGCGATCCTTTTAAAGTTTATTATGATTGTGTATTATTATAGTTCTAAACATCAGCTGCTGTTATTTTCCTCACAGGATCACATTCATTTCCACCACATAGTTCCTCCTAGTTTCCTGCCCGCCTGCCTTCACCATGAGCATCATTCAAGACAAACTAGGGAACGAATTTCTGCGCTGCAACGGGAGTATGGACTCCAGTTTTGGAGCAGGCATGATTATGTTCAGCCATCTCCCCCCTGTCACCAGCTTCACCCGGCTGACTGCCCACTCCGTAATGCAGGACCTTCCACCGCAAGAAATGATCCTGAAGAAGGAGCGTGACTCACCTGATTGCACTATGGGCATCCAGGGTGGCAGCCTGGGATGTGCAGGTGTGGGAGACTATGTTCACGCCATGGGTATCAAGCAGGAGAAGCTGTCAGAGCACGATTATCGCCTGCCGCTCTACCCTGGCAGCCTTGTGAAGAGCACAGAGCTGCTGGAGGTGACTGTCGGTAACAACCAGGACTTGCTGGTACAAGACCTCAACATGGGCAGCGTAAGTACCTCTGATAGGATTGCTGACTATGATCAATTTTTTTGTGAGTAAATCACATGTGTGATTTGTAAAGTTGGATTTCTTTCTATAATCAGGTTATGGCTAAAAATCTGTTTGTCTTAACAAAGATAATCAGTTATTTTTCTTTTGGTGAAGCATTTTTGAGCCTTGGTCAGATGAAACAAGACAACTATTGCCTGGATAATTTTCATTAAATGACGAGTCACCAGAATGAACCAAAACAAAGCTAAAATTCCTACATGATGCTTCATTTTGCTTGTTTTTACAGACTTGTGGTGTAAAATCCATAAATATTAAATTTTACACTGTAAATAAATGAGCAGAAAATTCTTAAATGAATCATTAAATGAACATATTTGTTAATTAAATTTCTGTGGACAAATCACTCAATTAGTCCACAGAAAACTAACTCCTGACTTCAACTAAGAAAATGGTTGAGTGGTGGAAGGAATTCTTTGAGGGCCTCCTTAATCCCACTGATTCGCCTTCTTTGGAGGAAGCAGAGTCTGAGGACAAAGGGGATGATTCGCCCATCACTGGGAGTGAGGTCACTGAGGTAGTTAAACAACTCCTTGGTGGCAGGGCTCCTGGGGTGGATGAGATTCACCCTGAGTTCCTGAAGACTCTGGATGTTGTAGGACTGTCTTGTTTTACACGCCTTTGCAACTTTGTGTGGAGATCTGGGACAGTGCCGCTGGATTGGCAGACTGGGGGTTGTTCCCATCTTCAAGAAAGGGGACCAGAGGGTGTGCTCCAACTTTAGGGGGATCACACTCCTCGGCCTCCCTGGGAAGGTCTTTGCCACGTAACCTGTTCATTTTCAGAACTAGGGTGTTATTTTTCTGCAATTAGCAATCAACCACCAGCCGCGGCCATTTTGTGCTCTCGCGATGTCAGCAGTCTTGCATCAACTTTGCATGAACTGTTGATATCCAGGCGATCCCCCCTCCCTACCGGTCTGAAATTTATTTCTGGCTAGATCCCTGAATTGGTGGAAGGCTTCCACCTTGGTGTTGCCCGGATAAGCTGGAGGAGGTGGCTGGGGAGAGGGAGGTATGGGTTTCTCTGCTTAGGCTGCTGCCCCTGTGATCCAACCCAAAAAGAAGATGGATGAATGAATAATCACTCAATTAACTTCCTAATTGTCTCTTTTCTAATTAAAGCAACATCTTGTGGTTTTGACGAATATGTGATCAAGTACCAGCAACAAACACACTTAATAAGCATTTGATTAGAAATAACTTTTTGGGTTTTTGGTAGTTTAATTCCCAACCAGCTCTGCTGTGTTAAGTGCCTCATAAGCTGAAAAGCCTCTGATGGAGGAGCCTGACGGAAAGGAGTTATAGAGCCACAAATCTGCTGATGGCGTGAAATGCAAAGTAGTTTCACTTTCTGGCAAGAAGGATGATGTCATCCAGGCTCAGCATGAATAAGAACATCGTTGCAAGGACCCAGCTGTCTTGTTTGAGTGTGCGCTTCACTTCAGATACCCTTTGTGTTCATTCTGATACAAATATACCCATCCATGTTCTTTTAACAATATATACAGACAAAGGTGATTTTATCTTAAATGTAAAATGTATATATATATATATATGTACAGTTTTGGCTTAATTACTGCTCTGAATATGTTGTTTTTTAGCAATTCGTCTTTTTTTGAGTCCATATACTCCAGTTAACAATTAATCAATTACTAAATTGATTATTTCAATAATCGATTAATCATTTCAGCCCTAATAGCAAACCTTCAGCAAATCTTTACTTTTTATGAGATTTGCAAAAGTGGCATCTTCTTGTCAAACAACCAACACAAAACTTAAAATTTGTAGTTATTTAAAAGGGGAAAAAGCTGCAAAAAAAAGCTGAGCTCAAGATTGGTCTGATTTGGGAACAGCAGGTGCATCCAGATTTGTCCCATCAGTCTCCATATGGCAGTGAGGAATAGTGTGCTTACTGGGAAAGAAATTGCAGGGCAGGAAGACAAACAAATAGAAGAAAAGGAATTAATTTCCCTTCTTTCTGGATTCTTTGCAATGACGTTTACTAAAAAAAAGTTGTCATTTTGAATGTTTAGTTTCCAAAGTGTACAATTTGAATAGAATAGTAGATTCAAAGAAGTGACAAAGGCTCCTTAACCGTTAGGGGCAATAAATTCTGTGCTGTTACTCAATAGAATCGCATCATCGAAAACCACAAGAGATTGTCCGAGTGTTTTGTTTTGTTTGCATGAGCAGTAAACATGGATTTGTTTGCATGATGGTTTGAGACTGAAGGCCCTTAACCTTCAATCAAGTGATTTTTTTTCTTTTCTTTTTTTTCTTTTTCCTTCTTCTTGTCATGGTTTGCTCTCACGGCCCCCTCTCTCTCCCTTTGTCATTCTCACAGCTGCGAAGTCAGTTAGAAAAGGAGCCCACTGGGAGAAAAGGTCGAAGGTCAAATGGTGATGGACAGGAGGGTAAACCAAGAAAGAAGAGAAGTGAAGCAAAGGTTTGTCTTGCATTTATACATTTGTAACTGCAGTCATATTTTATGTAGTCCTCATCAAACTCCTACATCCACAGTTATCAGAAAAAAATGTTAATTTGCCTTTGGCAAAAACAAAAAACCTCAGTGAATGGATCCATAAAAAGGGAGGTTTTTTGGATACAAAACGTTTTTGTGTATGTCATTTTTAAGCAAAAAAAAAGTTCTTACTTTTTTGCTGTTTCTGTGCATAAATTGTGAAACAATTGTTGGACCATCAGCATAGACGATGACTGACTGTGACCCATCCCCCTCTCTCCTTTATTGTTCTATAGCAATCAGTGATGCTGGATACAGATGGAGGTAGCCTGTCTCCAGGATCCAGGCCTCACATGTGTGAACACTGCAACGCATCCTTCAGAAGCTCCTATCACCTACGCAGACACGTTCTCATTCACACAGGTATTGTAGTGTGTCGATTTCACCCCAGTGCTCACTTTTTCTCCTCTGTGCATTTGCTTGTGGGTTACATCAGTGGTTAGCACAACAAATATGAGGAAGGAAATGATGTCAATTGGTAGATTCTGCATTGGCCTGTGCATCATTATTGCTTTTCTACTTTTACAAATGTCATCTTCAGATGGTTCCTTGTCCAGTGTTTTCTAAGAGCTTTGTATTAACCACATATTTACTTAATTCAATAGAGGTTATCCCAGGCCACGAGCTTCGCTGCTGTCTTCACATTCAGGGTGTTTTAGATGCTCTTTGTTTCTGCCTCTTATGTGAAAGGTAAACATAAATATGATGTGAGGTGAGGCAGCCCAGGGACCTGCATAGGAGCTGACCTACCTGTACAACCTTTTGTCACTGCTCACTGTGGAACTCCTGCCCTTTTTTTCTCTCTGAACCTCTGAACTATACCTACATTGTAGAGCTTAATTATAAATGTATTGTTTGGTGCTTACAAGGACACTTGATAGTGTTAGGTGCCACTGCTAAATTAAAAATTTCAGCTTTGAAGTCTTTGTATTACATTTTTTGATAAAACAAGAATATAAAGCCTCACCCAGGCATTTGCTGATTTAAGTTGAGTTAAATTCTCTGAATATGTACATTGTACGGCTGCTGGTGGTCTAAAACTTCCAGTTAATTGTTCTTCCTTTTCCATCTTATCTCATTGGAAGTATAATCTCATTAGACGAGCAAAATGTTGTATGTCAAAAGTTTCCTTTTATTGCTAGCTTAGAGGCAGCAACTTTTCAACTTGTTTAATAAAGCAGCAAGTGTCTCGGGAATGTGTTCAGCTGTTATGCTGCCGCTCAGCAGTCGTTAAATCTGAACTGACTCACCACTGGTCTCATATCCAGATCAGCAAAGGTTCCCTGTTAATGCTGTCTGCCATTGTGTCACAAATGTAGTTTTAAGTTTAAAAGCCCATTCTGTACACACACACACATATATAAATTAGTTTGACTCCTTCAGACTTTATCTGGGAAATGTTTCATTATTCTCTTTGTTTGGTCTTAGCTGTTGCGTGAGATTTGTATTGTCACAAGAACTATGGAGAATTGATTAGGAGGAGGTCAGGAGCTGGTGTAAGTGCATTATTGATCTCTTTAGCAGTGTACTAATCCAGTAAACAAAAAAAAAAATCTTATCTTTATTACATTTTTTGTAACACTTTCCTGGAGGCTCTATTCACAAACGTGCAGCAAAAGAAAACCCCAACTTCTGTTGTAAACCCACCCAGACTTTCATGTGGAAGATCATCACTGATGGTGAGAGCTAAATTTCTGGGTGCAGCAGGATCAGTTTTTAGCAGTTTTCTGCTAAAGAGTCCAAACTTGAAGGTGGACCATTAGGTAAGGAGCATCCATGAGCATGCTCGTCCTTTTTTTCATCATTCACAGGATTGTCCTTCATGAATTACTCTAAACAGAACCAGTCATTCATTGGATATGTCCTGGAGTGTGCGTGCCAACACAGCACAGAATTTTTTCGGCTACTCAAATAGTCTTTGGTCAACATCCAGCCAACTCAACAAATTTCCTCTGTTTTTTCAAATTGAAAATGAAATTCACATTCAGTGTTTTGACTGAATGGAGGAGAATAAGCAGAGATCACATAGGCACAAGTACAAGGAGTCAGAGCAGGGCACTTTCTAACAGTGAAAGATGTGCTGAAAGAAGCACAGGAAGATTTTGGCCAAATTCAAATGGAGAATGGTTTTGATTTTTAGTGGTTCAGGCTTCATTTAAGAAGACTTTTTTTGTAGCAAAAAAAATAGGTAAGTGTTTCGTTAACGCCTCTTTAAAATGATGCACTGTGCTTTCAGAGGTAACACTGAGAGAATAAAATATGGTAAGCACCCCTGAAATCCACTGCAATCTGTTGCAGTAGCAATGACACACCCAAGTATTTGTTTAACCTGTCAAAGTTAAATAAACACCATTATGACACGCAGAAGGCTTGTAAATACTGTCTTGAATTACATGAAGTTGAATGTGTGTTCTGCAAGTATCCTGCTTTAGAGAACTATATCGCATGTGAGTTATAATATTACAATGATCATGTGATCTTATTTCAGGTGAAAGACCCTTCAGATGCAGTCAGTGCAACATGAGTTTCATTCAGAAGTACCTTCTGCAGCGACATGAGAAAATCCACAGTGGTGAGTAATTAATTACAGCTTGTCATATGATCCAGGGGCTTCATGCAAACTAAGTCATTATGTGTTTTCTACCACAATAAATGATGACTAAGAGGGATTGTTTTTGTGTAACAGGAGAGAAGCCATTCAGCTGTGACCAGTGTAACATGCGATTTATTCAGAAATACCACATGGAAAGACACAAAAGGACTCACAGTGGAGAAAAGCCGTACAGATGTGAGACCTGCCAACAGGTTTGTGAACCTATTAAAGCTTCCTTTTTTATAGCCATGTAAAGGGATTATTTGTGCTGTGTTGTTCATTATTTTAAAAATAACTTCAGTTATTTTAAATGCCACTTGTGTCTTTTTTGCCCTTCAGTATTTTTCTAGGACAGACCGCCTGCTTAAGCACAAGCGAACCTGTGGAGAAGCCATAAAGAAGGGGCTGGATCCTGGGATGATGGACTTGGGTTGTGTAGACATGGGAAATGGCAGCTATGGAATCACTCAGGGAAATGCAGGGAGTGGTGGTAGGAAGAGGGGAAGGTCTAAAAATTCTGGAGAGGGAGGGGAGCGCAAAAAGAAGAAGGGAGATGGAGGAGGGTTGAGGATACCTCACGTGCATGGTGCTGTATCTGGAGGCTACACTATCCATGAATACGCAGTGGAAAATCAAACGGTTTCTTCCTCTACTGAGCCAGACCCCAGCATGCAGCAAGGCAACAATGGCCAAGCTCCAAAGATGGCGTTCAAGAAAGCCAATCGTAAGAACCTGAATAAAGCAAGTCTGGAGCAGGTCAAAGCAGGCACATTGGAGCAGGGTGGCAGTATGGATGGCCTTGAGCTCCTGCAGGGTAATGGGGCTAAACTCGGACCCGCCAGCAGCAATTACGATGATGCCATGCAGTTTCTAAAGAAGCGACGCTACCTTCAAGCAGCAAACAATGCAAATACATCCGGACCTGTTGTGGCCGGAGGATCCAACACTGAGTATGATGTGAGTGTTCACTTGTCTTCCCAGCCTTCTGTCATTCACAGTGGCATTTCCAGTGTGATGGACAACGATGCTTCTCTGAGTCTCGACAAGTCAGGTATCCCCGATGAGGTGCTGCAGAGTCTCCTGGACCACTACACCCAGAAACCTGATGGCTCGCACCATGTTCACTTCGACATCAGTGACCAACATGTGTCACTGAACCCCGCCACGTCTGATGGTCCTGAAATCAGCCACAACACCCCCAGTCCATCAGGAGACAAGACTGTGATGATGCACGAATACTCCCGCTTCCTGCTGCAAGCTTTGGAGCGCACCAGCCACAGTGCCAGCTTCCCACTGGGACCTGGGCTTCCTGCCTCAGGACCCTTCACTGGTTCCCACCCAGGAAATCCCATCTATGCTGACAAGAACATCTACACTACGTCCCCACTGGATTGTGGGTTTGGCCAGTCGCTGCCTTCGCTGCCCTCCTCTGTGCCAAAGTCTCACTTTGCAATGTTGACGGGCTCCTCACCACAGCACAGCTTCCACCTGAGCAGCCTGGAGGCTTCCGCACACCAGCAGCTCACCCCTTCTCAGGAGCTCACTGAACAGATGGAGAAGCAGCACTCCTCCACTCCTCCTTCATCCTACCAAATCAGCCCATCTGACCTGAGCAGCCAGAAGGACCACCCGCCCGTCAAAAACGGTTCAGCAGCAGCTTACCCTCTGGCCCCCTCGCAGGATCTGGCCTCCCTGGACTCCTCTAAGTCTTCCTACCAGATTGAAAACTTTGCCCAGGCCTTTGGCTCCCAGTTCAAGTCAGACGGCCGAGGCTTATCTTACGGCACTGACTCTGGTGGGGAAGTGGATCACAGGATACGGACACCTGTGTCTGAATTCTCAGGGTATAGTAGTTTGTTATCTGATGTCAATGAGCCAGTAAGTACAGGTTCTAAAACTCCAACAAGCCAAAGCTACAGATGAGAGCCTGAGAAGGAGTGAACGCTCTGTTGCTAAAGTTGATGTCCTTATTTTAATTTTTCAGTGCTCCTATTTTATTATTATTATTTTTTTAAGTGACATCTATATTTTAATTATACTGATGCTTTGTCTTTGTGCCCACTCCTCTTCCTGCAATAAGCCTGGAAGGCTTCCTGCAAATGCAATTTTTAAGTATCTGTTATTTTAAGTTAAATATGTATTTTACTGTTTATTCTGGTCACTTTAGTGACATTAGGTTTGGTCATTAATTATGAACTTTTTGAGTAAGTGTAGAGTAAGAGCCAGAATATTTCTTTTTCAATGAGCTGAAGTGTTTGAGCAATCAACTTTACAAGTTTAGAAATAACCACGATGGCAGGGATTAGCCCAGAATAAAACTAGCAAAAAAACCACAAAAAAACAAACAACAAAACAAACGCAAGTCTTTGTCTGTTACAAGGTTAAAGTATTACTCAGGAAAAAGTGAGAAAGGAGAGGCTTACACGGTGCAGTGAGTACTCTTTTCAGAAGTGTAAGTTTGCGATTTCAAAGATGATTTTTCTTATGTTTTATTACTTGTTGAATGAGTGTGACATAAACTGACTGCTGCCAGCTCACTTGAACACTGAGAACACTTTCTACTTGGCTATATAGAGATTACGGTACTTTAATGTCAATGTGAAACTCATGTTTGCTTCAATAAGGGCCATATATAAATACATAAATCTATATTAATATATATATATATATATTTATAAAAATATATATTATGTAAAATAACAGTTTAATCATTCTGGGCATCTGCCAGTCCAAATTGAGGAAGAAACGGGGCTGGTTCAGGGGTCAAATGTTGTCCTCGGTATATTTTTGGAGAACAAAAAATGATGATGGGGCTTTTCTGTGACCAACAGAGGTTGCTGTTGGACAGCGATAGAACGGCCGTCCCCTTTGCCTGTTCTGTTCTTCCTCTTATTTCAATTAGCACTTTGAGCCAACTTCTTACATTGAGTCAAGTACCACGTCAGATCAAGGAAGCTCAAACATCAGACGTGTTGCTCTTTGGGCATATGCAGACAGGTTCCTGGGGCTGAGCATATGGGATGAGGGGAGGGTTGACATGTGAAAACTGGGATTTGGTTTCTCTCCTCCTGTCTTTAGGGAGGGGTTTGCTTGGGAGGCTTTTTGAAAAATGGTAATATTAAATTGGGATAATGTAAATGTAATTCAAACCCCTAGTTTTAGTTTGACTTGTTACCCCAACTTTATCAGCTTTGCTTTCATATTGACTTTAATGACAAAATGTGTTAGTGATCAAATATTTCTTCAGCTCAGAAACTTGTATACATATGGAGAAATTTGTATACATTTAGAGCTTTTGCTTGTGCTGGCAGTACGAAGCCTATTTTTCCCATTAGAAATCAGGTGCCTATTCCTTAGAAGTACAGGTACAAGATAATGTCTTGTAAATGTTTAATGTAATTTCTTGCTGGTTTGAAAATGTACTTATGTAAAGGCAGCAATATAACAATAATTGCGCTGTCTTCCATAGAAACAGCTGGCCCTGAGTGCTGGAAGTGATATCACTTTGCTGAATGAGTCGCTGAACCCCTTTGTGCCCTAACGGCCTGTTTTAAGCAATCATCAAACATGGCAGAGTGAATGCAATGCTGTAATATTTGAAATATGTTGCCATGTTGAGGCAAGGATTTGCCTCACGTATACCTCATATCACAGTAATCCAGGGACAAAAGGAGTGAAGGTTTGAAGTATGTAGCAGAAATGCTGTTGTGAGTGTAAAAACTTCGTTTCTGTGCGACTGTTTTAAAGAGTTTGTGTACATGACATTTATGTGGCCCATTAAGACACTGTTGCATAAGGGTTTCTGTAAATGTCTCCTGCCGACCAGTGTTCAGTATCTTCAGTTCAACCCCCTGTCCCCCTCAAATCTTATTTTTGCCATATTGTTTCGGTATTCTTGTTTACAAAAAATGTACGAAACACTACACCTTACTTGTGACCCATGTACAAAATTTCTTTTACTACCTTTTTTTTTTTTTTTAAGTTTTAAATTACAGCCAGATTT
>VUQJ01022792.1:34506-60643 GCA_015108635.1 Andinoacara biseriatus | reverse complement strand
GCATGCAAAGGAAATAAGAGTAGAAAAACTTTTTGCAGGTATTCAGACTGTCACTTTTCCACAGACAGACGGGTACACAGCGAAAACGTCTCGTGTTTCATGGCTTGCCTTTTCTCATCAGCGTTCACACACCAAGAGACTTTTTTTTAAATTCTGTCTAGTACGTCTGTCAAAAGGTCTGTCAAAATACAGATATTAATGGAGCTGTGTTAGTGTGTTAATGTCTAAAGGTTAAAATATGTCACCACAGGAAAAACAGTCCCACAGAAACGTGCACATTTACTCATGGGGCACAATAACAGCATCATTATTCAGGATCTGTCAGTAAACAATGTTTTGTATTCTACACATTGTACAGGTCAGCTGTTACACACATTTCAGGTTTATAAGGTGGGATATTTGCAGTAATGCATCTCTCCTCTGGATAAATCCTGCACTCCATCTTTAAATTAACTCGCTGCATCTTTGTTTATAAATTAGTGCGGTGTTAATAGATCATCCACACATTTTTCCCCCCCCATGAGTGTCACGCTGTCATGTCATGTCCTTATTGAGGGAAACTTGTGTGTTCTGGACATGTTTGCGCATTAGAAATGAATGAGATGAGATAAACATGGCTTAATTTGTTCATAAAGTATAAAGACTGGGGCACAGAAGTGGTTAAATATGTTTGCACGTAATGTAGAATGGGTCAGAGGTAGCCTAAAGAGCAGATTACTAAAGACTACTAAAGATTACTGAGTATTCACACTGGCTGCACATCCTCTGTCAATCTGCACAGTAGGACTGTGTCATATCACACCGTCCACAATAATACAAACACAAAGGTACAAACTTTTACACTATAAGAAAGTACCATCTTGCAATATCAACAATGCAACAATTCCCTGCTGCACACAACAAGGAAACAAGTCCAAACATGTCTGACAGGGAGAGCAGCGCATCAGTACCTAAAATGGGAGCTACTTCAATAGTGTGAAAGTGGTTTGGCTACAAGAGGTCAGACCTCCAACAAAACACAAAGAAAACTGTTCCCACTAAACAAACTTCATAACTTGATACATAAATACCATATAGTATAACCAGGTCTCCTCCACACAAAGAGGACACAACAAGGAAACACAATGACCCAACCAACCCTCACTGGGTTGCACTCCATATGAAAGGATGGAAAAGGAGGGCTAAAAGTAACTGATTATAAAGCTTCACCCACGATACAACATCCAAGGTAGAGAATACTTTTCAATTTCAGTTTTATTCTGTCACATGTAACTCCCAAAGAATTACAAGGTTAAGTTATTTTAGTTACTGTTAAACTAATGTGTTACGCAGCTATGTTACTTACACTTAAAATTTCTAGGAAAAACACTACCTAAGGTATTGTTTTCCTTACGCTTGACTTTGTTGTGTCACTACTGTTGTACTATAATGCTGCTGCTGGCGACGTTCACACGCCAAATAAGGTAGTCTGTCATCAAAGACAGTAACTCATTGGGAACGAAGAAATGTCCTTTATTTCATTTGCACTAATAAAATACTAATGATGTCACTTTGAGGCCATATCACCCACCCCTTGTGCACAGGTGACACAAGGTGTAAAGCTAAAATGACACTGCATTAACATATATTGTAGTCATTTTGTAAATATATTTTGTTATGTCAAACGGTTGCAAATTACTGGACAAGTATCCTGCAGTTTCAAAGAATTAAGGAAGTGCTCTGCAATTCAAATATGTTTATTATGCCTTCTATAATACATGCATGTTTTTGTAAACAATGAACACAACAATGACAAATGTACAAATGTCTACTAGGAAAAATCCACTGGATACACATTCCCACTGATCTAATCCAATGTGCTTCAAAGTGAGTCGGTACTGAAGTTGAGAGACAATACAGTTGCAGGCAGGGAGAAACACACTAATCACACACACACACACACACACACATTAAGTGTGAGACCACTTATCTTTTATCTCAATGAGCAAAAACAACCACTTAAAGAAAGACAACAGACACCACAGAAATAATGAGACTTCACTCATAGTCCCAATGAGGTGTGATGCATCCCTCTGGCCTGCTGTTATATCCTCCTCCACAGCAATCGCACATATCATCCTTGGCCAAATCAAAATACAGGGGGCATTTCCTTTTTTCTAGTTAAAAATAAAGAAGAACAAAATAAAGATTTCAATTATGACTTATAGATTCTGCATTTTTTTGTGGAGTACTTTAACTTTTTTTTTTTATATTTCACAGTTCCCGAACCCAAACAAGAGGTCCACTGTTATTTATAAGTCACCAGGGATAGCTTCAAAGAATGCTTTATGTGAACCAGTATGATAAAAATGACCAAAGCCTAGATAATTTATCAAATTAATTTCACGATAATTCTATTTCCTTTTCCCCATATCTCTTTCATTCTGCTTTTGTCCATACTGGTTCTCGCAGTACAGCCTTGCGGGCAGTAAGTATATGCACCATGAACACATTTAATTTTCCCTGTTAGTCCACAGCGCGGCCAGAGGTGAGCTTTAATAAGGATCAATGGCACTTTATCTAGGACAAGACCCACTCCCATGCATGCAAATCACAACACCAGCAATGGATTCAATTAAAAAAAGAACCTCCAACCACCAGCACTGGAAATTCAATTAAAGGATTTATGCAAAGGTTCACTGGCTTTTTTGTGTCGCTGTTTCTGTTTATGTAATGAGCTTTTCATATCAAGAATCAATACGTAATCTGGAGTCAAGCCATAGGGAGGGTGCTGGGTTGCTTTCTCATATGCATATTGGATATAATTCAAGAACCGGGCATTTCAATAGAGCAGTTAGCAGGATATCTGACTTTATTACTCCACCCACTGAGCATCAACTAGAATCTCCTCACCAAGTGTTTTCTTTTTTTCTTCCCCCTTTTTCCTTCTTGCAAAGTATAACATTTCTCATGCTATATCCACATATGAAGTTTGACTGGAACAGTGGTCCTCAGCAAAACCACTAAGAGTGCTCCCCACAATCAGCCAAGCAAAAAAAGCTAAACGCCTGGAGACCCTGCAACAGCCCCAGTGTGCACCCTAAAGGTGTGTGTTTTAGCCTAATGAAATGGGATCTCAATAGACAATAATCCTTGTAACAAGATTGAACAGGGACACCCATGTCAATATTAGCAAATGGGATTGCTGGCTTTTCATGTTTGTGCACACACACACACACACACACACACACACACACACACAGGAGCACAGACCATCTGAATGCTCTCATACCTGTGCGCCCATCTGTGTAAAAGTGCCTTCTCATTGCTTCTCCGCCCAGGTTTTAAGTGGAACACAAAAATAAGAGTGTTCTGGCTGCACCTCAAGGCTGTGGGTGGGGACCCATAACATTTTCCCACATCTACATGATTGGAGGATTTAAACCCCCCTGAAGTTCCTCAAAAGTTTTTGATTAATCTGCCATAGATGCACGAAGAGGGGTGTTTCAAGATAGGTGTAAATAAAAGGATGCTGTGTTAACAGAGGTGCATAAAACAACAGCTATAAATATCTGGCCAGTTAATTAAGAGGGAAACAGACAATTAGCTACACTGGTATTTGACATCTGCAGACCAGTGTTAGTTTTGCACCTAACTGTTCATAGTTTTTACTGGGGACACCGTAGCGTCGAGTCGGGTTGTGCCGTCAGGGATTGACAAAGGCAACAGCTTGTCAATCAAGATCATTTTTAGCCCCCTTTTGTCAGTGAGAAACTGCACGTTGTGTGCGGAGAGGGCAGGATGCAGAGTGGGCGCAACCATTTTAGAACATAAATATACAGTTTTTTAAACATGAAGGATGAAGTAGTAAAGCTATAGGCATCAGAAAAAAAATTAAAGACAGCAAATGTTATACAATTGTATCCTTTCAACTGATCACAGTTGTTACCACAATTGATCAATTGTGGTAACTAATAATGATAACATCATGAAAAAGTTAACATATTTTTTAAATATTCAATCCACATGTTTGGCTTTGGAAATTCAGTCCCCCAATATCTTCAGAAGCATCAAAAACACAAATTTACAACTTATACAATACAAAGTTATTCATAGAACACACTACATGCATCCACTGCTCACAGAACACTCCTGACACTTACCTGCATGCAACCTGGCACTGCACCTCAATTGCGCACTTTTGGACACAGAAAACAGATCATTTCTCTCACTTGCTGGGCTGTCACATCCTGTAGCCTCCACAACTCGGCATTCGGGGTGACCTACCACATATAGAACTGCAAGGCTCCACTGTCAGTATTTTCTTTACAGCCCTTACTAGTAACATCATGTTGACATAGTACAATGGAGGAATCATCTGATAGATCATATTAGAAGATTTTTGAGGAAAATGTCCACCTTCCATAGAAAGAAAACTACTTAACTGAACCAAATCTGGTCCATTGTAATCAGCCTGTGAAGTTGCCCGATTTCCATTACAGAATCATGCCCACATGTAATCTATACAACTGATCAATCAATATTGATATAATATTTATATTAGCACTAGTACTGCTAAGGTGCTAAAGTTGTTATACTGTAGTCACTGCTGAGATTATTAATCTATCCTTTGCCTTTGTGTTACATTGAAATATAGTGTGTGTGGACGGTATACTCATATCTTTGGTGCATATACACATGCACAGAAAAACACTAATATATCTTGGGTTTATTTATTTTATTTTTATTTTTTCCCCCTGCATTTGTATGTATGCGTTTGTTTGTACGTGTCTCTGTTTCTAACACATTAAAGGTCAGTGGGTTACCTTAATCAGGGCTGACGATTAAGGAATCCCCAGGAGATGGGTAGCATGGGCAGGTCACCAGGTCGCTGACTTCTTCTGCCTTTCATACACCACCAAAATTAATTGACCATTGGCCACCTAATAAAGGCTTGCTCCTGAGGGTCCGGGGGCTTTTTTTTGTTTTTTTTGGTGGTGATGGTCACGCTCTGGATCGGCTCCCTCGAATGAGGTCTGGGAGTGATTCAGAGCAGTCAAATTCCGATCTAATGACCAAAATGAAGCCAACCGTGGCAACCTTTAAAACTGGCAAGGTCCCTAATGTCTTTACGTGCTTATATAATGACCTGTTTGGCCAAGACTTTTCCAGCTGCTCTTGAGCTCTGCATGGTTTTTTGTTTTTTTAATTAAATTTTTCCTAAATGTTATGCAGTACCAATGAACATGGGCAGACACAGAATAATTTCAAAAATTTTTCCGAGTTACACTTCCATTCACATAACCCTAATATCCACTCAGCTCAATGGTTTCTTCCAATTCATCTTGATGCTATATGTATTCTACTGTATGTCCTTGTCCTGTCTTCATGCAGCCCTGTTTGATTGCGGCCCTGTTTTTGTTGTTAAAGATTAAAACAGAAATTTGCCAACATATAAATGTCTCTTCTTCAAGTGAGAAATAAACTTCTGTGTCTCTGTGTGTGTGTGTGTGAGATAGCACTATCCTAATGGGTGCACCCTTGCATAGAGTGATATCACTTTAAATATTTCTGTCACTCCTGTGCGTTCTAGGGTATAACATAAATGTCTGAGTGATAAAGAGTGAGAACATGGATTGTTGAATGAAAATGTAAATAGAAGACAGAAACACTAGTCAAATGTAGTTTAATGCAGTACACTCACCCCAAGTATTTAAAATGAATACATATGGTACTGACAGGATAATAGGTATGTCTTAAAGGACTGCATTTTATTGTCTGTTACACCAATTTAAACTCCAACAAAAAAAACCCAAAAACCACAGGAAAGTTGCATTTGATCACATTGCATTAGGACACATTTTATTCAAAATATAATTTAAATATCAGAAACAGCTTCATGGGTCTCTCCTATAACAAGCAATTAAATAACTTCAACTAGATAGGACACTATAAAGGGATAACATTGAGTGCTTTATCCTACATCCCATCAGCACTCTTCTGTGAAGGAGAGGACCAAGCAAAAGAAGACTAAATTACCATCTGTATGAAAAGTGAAACTAGACAGTATATTCACATCCTGGCCTGGCTATAAATAGAGTCTCACACACACAGCTAATGTGGTGGATTAGTAGCAGGAAGCAGACAGGCAGTCATCACAATGCTTGTTCTCCTTAGCCCACCAGGCCCTAGATCCCAGCAGACGTCACCCTATCTACTAAATCAGTATCAGTCAGGGTCCTCGCCCATTCACAAAAGCAGTTCCATTCAACTGTGCCCCACCGCGCCATTCGCAAAGTAGGTAAAGGTTCCTGTTTCAGTAGTTGATATTCTGTCAGGATGTTACTCCCCCTTCCTTCTTCATAGCACCATATAAACTAAGTGTGTAACACTATCCACACCTAAGGACCCTTTCTTCATATTTATATAGAAGCTGATGGTAAGAGATCAGGGCTTAAGTGCCCATTTAGTCCCATATTCAGTCACATAATGCTAACCAAAGCTCTGTCCCTTTCAATGAGGACTGATTGATAGATATATCCCTGAACGTTTAATGGTTTGGTTCAAACTTGATTTGCTCTAGAAATACATGACAACACTCAAGTCACAACACATGAAAAACAAATACTGTTTAGGATAATTTATATATTTAAAAATATCTGCACACTTTCTCAACTGTGTTGTGAGGAAAAAAACATACCGTTTTATTAATGTGCTCATATTACTGCTGTTCATAGTCGTCTTTGTCATCATCTGTTTATAGGATGCACTTAGTACCAAACCAGCAGTGACACATCTGCATAAAAACCCTAATTGCTATTTTGTTTCAATGAAACTGTGAATACAGTACACCTGCTGCTTCATCCTGCTAGCAGCATAGTGCTAGTAGACACTCCCTCACCTTTCCCTCTCTCCTAATCACCAATTAGGACTCCATTAGTCTGGCCTGGCAGCTCATTTGCTCTGGAGGCGGCTGAGGGGGCCTGTACTATGGGACCTCTGCCCACTGTGTTCTGCACCAGCGACCACGGCATTGCACGGCTGTCACGGTAATACTGCCACTATGTCTCCGTGCTCCACAAGTGAAAGTCCCTTTCCTCCTCCCTCACCACTTCCTGCCTAACAATGATTTGCCAGGGAAATCCTCTGCCACACTAGCAAGCTGAGAGCAGAGAGTCTCCCTCTGAGAATCGAGGGGAGCAGGAGATGCAAACGCGAGACAAGTAAGAGGGGCAACTAGAGGACAGTGAACATAAGTCTGTGGAGCCACTTGTTAGGCACTTCATTAAATGTCCATCCCAGTGGTGAACAGGTGAAGTAGGACCCTTATTAAATGAGCAGGAATACATCCGTCAAGAACTGGAAAATGGCTTATACACTAGTGCCTGCTGCCTGAGAAGGCTTGTGTGAAGCAGGAGGGGAAATGCAGAACAGCCACAGGTAAAGGAATGGTACAGAGCTGAGGAAAGAGTTTGATGGGAGAGAGAAAGAGCAGGGACTGCACGAGTCCCATTCATAGCACTAAAGCGCCCCTCAGCAACTATGTGAAATTCTCCCACTGGCACGAACGACGAGGCCCAAAGCTCACAGGAACTTGTTAAAGCTGCTGACTCCCTCTCTCCCTCCCCAACACTCTCTTGGCTAATGTCACACCAGAGGGACTTGGTCAAAAGTTCAGCATGTGCATATGTAAAAAGGTAGGTGATTGCAAAAATGTAGCAAACAAGAGATGATATGGAGCTACTCAGTGTGCACATGTATTTGTGAGAGCATGTGCAAAATGGCATATGTGGAGATGACTGGGTGTGCATTTCAGTCCATGAACACAACAAGCCCTAATGCACACGGGCAATACTCCACTTTTTAAAGCAGTTAAGGTAAGGCCATAACAGTCACTCCTGTTAGAAACATCCGTGATGCTTTTCCGCTCCCTTTTATTTTCAACCCCATCTATCCAGCCTTTTGGGTGATCAGAAAAATTTGACCACCACTCTGTCACGGTGGTGGTGCATGAATAAGATGAGGAGGATAAAACTTTTGCACGCTACAATTATTTTATGTTTTCATAAAGCGTGTTGTATATTTTAAATATCATGTTTAACTTGCCTGACTGTCATGGCTTTCTTAAATGCATTAAGGATATACAGTATAATGGCTGTAAGCAATTTTGTCAAGTGATTGCAAAACAAATCAAATATAGCTAATGTATATTTTGGCTTTCTTGAGTTGCCTTTTGTTATCCCATTTCCAATATGCTGGCATCTGCAGTCTCTGTAATCTCCATGGATCCCAAGAGCATGTACAAGCAATTAAAACAATAGCATCTTTACGCCCCTGCAACCAATAAACAAGCTAATGTCACTGCTCTGTAAAGACACTTAGCGTCTGGGGCAATACTCCAGCTGGATTAGAACAGAGCTCTGTTCTTTTAATACCCCACCATAAAGCAGGTTTAAAGAAATGCATGCACTTTATTAAAGAGACTCTGAGGAAATAATATCAAATACATAACCGAGACAACATACCAAAGTTGGAATATAAATTCACAATGCATCCCATTTAAATTGAAATATATCTATGAACACTGATTCTACATCGTTGCTATCTTGGGACAGATCTTAAAAATACATTATTTTTCAAGGAATCCTAAGTGTAGTTATGTTTACCTCGTAATTATCCAAAGCAATACATGGGAACTTCTGGAGTGTTTTTCTCCCCTTCCCAGGCTGCAGTCTAGTTTTAAAGCCATCACATTCCCCAAAATAAGGGGGGGTTGAAAGACATATGACAGCCAATGGTAACATCCAAGAGCTTAGTTTTGCCATCATTTAGAGCCTTAAGTATGAAATCTGACCAGAAATGGTTGTTGCACTTTTGTGGTGCTGACTGGGCATTGGCAAGGGAATCTCCAGACCTAACCTCTGGAAGGGAAAGTCAAGAGCAATGGGATCTCACACAGCTACAGGTGCCGTGTGAGCTTGAACCTGAGAACTTCCCTTTGCTCAACTGCACCACAAGCCCAAGGGCAAGGAAGTCCATTCCATGAGTCAGTACATTCTCCCTGCTTAATTCTGAAAATAAAAAGAGAAAAGCATTGGCGGATATAAGCATGGGGTGTATATTATGGAAGGGAGCAGAGAAAAATGAGAGACTACTAGTGTTGGTCTGAGGAGAGAGATATAAAGTGTGTGCGACCACGTTTCAAATTCCTAATATGCTGCTTTCATTGGCCTTGCCCCAAAGGTTTAACACTGCTATCCTGGGAGCAGTACAGTACCTTCAGTTTCCTCTTACTCTGGCAGACCGTGGATTTACCCTCACCCTTTCCTTTTCAGATTATATTTTATTTTGTGTTTTTTACAAAAGGTCTGCAGGGACTTTCCTTACCTCAAGTAAATAAGCCATGCAGCTGGGCAAACAGAACCCCAAGCTAGTACCAGGGTCAGTATAAAATCAGGTAAGAGGAGAAAGAGAGATTTAAAGAGGGGTAGTTATATAAAGGAAAATGGTGAAATGTAGGAATTTTGGAATAGTGGGGTCCATTTGTACTGTCCTGCCAGCGCGCGCGCACACACACACACACACACACACACACAAAATTTCAGGTTCTGTTCTGGGCAAAGCAACAAGCTCCACAGCCTCCAAGGCCAGGTTATGCAATCTTCAGCTTAAGTGGAGGGAAAAACTGGCCAAGCTGAGCTCAAAGGGACCCTCAGGAAATTAACAGAATGTGACAGAATTGTAGTCAAAGCAGACAGAGAAGTAAATGTGAAAGAGTGAATCAAAACAAAAGATTCTGTCTGGAACGGCATTTGTTCTCTTAGCAGTGATGTACCCCTTTTAATCACTTTTATTTCTTTAAATAAGTTGCACTTATGTGTGCACTTATTTTAATGAACCATTGGAAGACTAAACCTTGAGCCACAAATACTCAAATTAAGTTTTTTTTTTTTTTGGTGGTGGTGGTGGTGGGGGGTTACACTTAAAAACACAGGCATCATATCTGAGGTGAAGGTGAGCTGTATTCTGTACTCCTTACTTCCAAGAAAGGTGAGAATGGGCTTTTTTTCAAACAACTTTGATCAAGCAACAGTGCACTTAAAGTAAGAAATGGGTTAACAGCTGGTTGATAATCCTGGTATAAAACATAACTCTTTGCAAAAGTTGGAGATCACTGGCTGAATCAAAGTAGACTTGAAACAAACTTGACAGCAAACCAAAGCTACCTGAAGAGCGATCATCAAGAGCCAAACCTGTTTTCACTACTACAGAAGATGAAACTCATTAATAGTAAGTAGGTTAGTGGCAATAGCATCTACAGTTAAGTTTTCCAGTGGACAGGAAGACAGAATAAGGCTCTTAACACAATGAACAGGACATATGCACAAGTGGCCAAGGAAGATAAACTTAAGAGCACCCCAAGCTTGGCCATCTTACACCAAGCACTGTTGGTTTCTTCCTTGTTGCAGCAACACGTTCTTTTCCACTGTGCTGCTAATCCCAGGGCAAGGGAGGTAGAAATTCACAGACTAACTATCCTTGACTATTTGTGACCATTGTTATAGTCACTAGGAAGACAAAAATATAGAAGGGACAAAATGAGCACAATTATACAAATCCAAAGACACGCCACCAATAATCAGGGCACATTTTTAGTGGTGCAGAGAGTTTGTCAGGCAAAAAAAGTCCACCACCTGGTATGAGATACAGACTATGTGAGTCACAGCAGCCAAAGTTTTTTCAACTGAGTAAGGGGGATTTCAAATAATGGAGCAAAAGAAAGGCAGAGGGTTGGGAGATCATGGAAAATACTGAGTATAGCTCAGCTTTTGCTCAAAGATTGGTGGCACTAGACAAGTGCACTTCCTCACATGGTTAGCTTCGCCAGGGAAAATATTTTTTGCTCAGTGAGTTAAGTCTGGTTCACCACCTTGTATATCTTTCACTGCGGCCAGGTTTGAAAATGACACTTGCAAATTGGTACAATCACATTTTTATGAAATGAAAACTAAAAGCAATCCTCTAATGCAAATTACTCTAGCTAGAGTTTTTCTACTACATCCAACATTAAATACTGCCTTTTGAGAGGTAAAAGTACAATGCACTTAAAAAGGTTACAGGATGTGGAATATAAGCTAGCCATGTACTTCACAATTGTGTACTTCACAATTACAGCAAGAGGTCGGGGTTCGAATCCCGACCAGGGCATACATCCACTAAGGGTCCCATGTTAGACGAGGTACAGCACAAATGGTACGGCAGGGGGGAGCCAGGACAACAGATCGGGGGGAGATTTCATCATCCCCCCACACTCCGAGATTGGGAGTGTGGTGCCGAATAAGGGTACAAAGCAAGCAAGCAAGGGCTGGCCTGAAAGAAATAAGGGGCTTTCAGGTCAGCTGTTCTCATATGCAGCTGAACTGAAAGCCCCTTATTGCTTTCAGTAAGGAGCCTAGATAAGATAAGATCATGACTAAGCTGGAAATCTGGACCCCTCAAAGCCGAATACCACTACGTCAAGTACCCTCTGAAAGTCTACTAGAAGATGTAAATACAGCACCATGGACAGTCCGTACTTTGACCATCACTAAAACCAATCAGTTGATGTATACCACGGCAGCAGTGATCCTTGAGATGCTTGGCTATGAGATGAACAGCAATACGGAGCAGTACCCTCCATGGAAAAGATGGCTAGAGGCTACGATCAAGACAGCACGGAAGGAAGTTAGCCAGTTCTCAGAGTTGCAGAACTGTGTGATGAAGAAAGGGGCGCCTAAGAAGTACAACAGGCTGTCTGTATCTAAGGCCCTAGAGGCTGCCAGGCAAAGACTCACAGCTTTGGCAAACCGCCTGAAGAGGTACACCAGAGAGACAGAAGCCAGGAGAATAAACCAGATGTTCTCCACAGAACCATCCAAGGTGTACTCTCAGTGGCAGGAGAACATTATGAGAACAGCACCCCTACCAAGGCTGGTGACAAAGCAACACTGGAAGTGCATATGGGAGAATGATGCACCACACAACACCAATGATCAGTGGCTAGTCGATCTAAGAGCAGACCACAGCAACTTCCCTGAACAGGCTCCAGTAACAATCACAGTGGCAGACATCCAAGAAAGAGTGTCACATATGAAGAGTTGGGCAGCACCAGGTCTTGATTTGATACACAACTATTGGCTTAAGAAGCTTAATGTACTCCAATCAGCTGCACCAGCTGATCACGGATCTACAGATCTACAGCAATGACAGTGGAATGTCATTCGGACTGGAGAAGTGTAGTCGGATGGTAACAAAGAAAGGGAAGGTAGTCAGAACTGAGGGGATTGCACTACCGGAAGGCAACATTGCAGACATCGAAGACAGCTACAAGTACCTTGGAATCCCACAGACAAATGGGAACCACGAAGAGGCCACTAGGAAAGCTGCAACCTCCAAGTACCTACAGAGAGTAAGGCGAATCCTAAAGAGTCAGCTGAATGGGAAGAACAGGATCCGGGCAATCAATACCTATGCCCTACCAGTTGTCAGATACCCTGCTGGGATAATAAGCTGGCCAAAGGAGGAAATAGAAGCCACTGAAATCAAGACAAGCAAGTTCCTTACCATGTATGGAGGGTTTCACCCCAAATCCAGCACCCTAAGACTGTACACCAAGCCAAAGAACCACCATCCTAGATGAAACAACAAAGATCCATGAATACATCGGGAAGATGGCCACAAAGGATCTGGTGCTTAGTGAGTACCTCAGGCAGCAGAAACCCAAGAAAGAAGAGGAGCAAGAACAGGAACCATCATGGAAGGACAGATCTTTTCACAGCGTGTACCACCAGCAGATCGAAGAAGTGGCTGACTTAGAAAAATCCTACCAATGGCTGGACAAAGCTGGACTGGCAGACAGCACAGAGGCACTAATCATGGCAGCACAGGAACAAGCCTTGAGCACAAGATCGATAGAGGATGGTGCAGGCTGTGGAGAGATGCCCCTGAGTTAATAGAGCACATAACAGCCGGGTGCAAGATGCTAGCAGGCAGGGCATACATGGAGCACCATAACCAAGTGGCCAGCATAGTATACAGGAACATCTGTGCTGAGTATGACCTGGAAGTGCCGAGGTTAAAATGGGATATGCCCCCAAGGGTCGTTGAGAATGACTGAGCTAAGATCCCGTGGGACTTCCAGATACAAACAGACCAACTTCTGATGGCCAACCAACCGGACATCCTGGTGGTGGATGAATGAAGAAAGAAGATTTTTTTGTGATAGATGTTGCAATACCAAGTGATGGCAACATCAGGAAGAAGGGTGTCCAAGGCCCTTCCAAGGGCTCAGAGAAAAGCTAGAAAGGATGTGGAAGGTGAGGGTAACAATGGTCCCTGTGTTAATTGGGGGTCACTTGGGGCAGTGACCCCCAAACTGGGAGAATGGCTCCAGCAGATTCCAGGAACAACATTCAAGAACTCTGTCCAGAAGAGCGCAGTCATGGGAAGACGCTGCGAAGAACCCTCAAACTCCCAGGCATTTAGTAGAGGACCCAAGCTTTTTATTTATTTACTTTTTTTTTTTTTTTTTAAACAGGAGATTTACACCAATTCCAATCCTACTGAGTTCCTGGACCATACACACCTTTAAGCTCTGGCTTCATTTTAATGCCAGCTTAGCCACTGTGAAGTTTTATGAATGCATCTTGAAGAAGTTTGACACTAACAAATTAATAAAATATGTCCATAGACAAACAGACACACACAAAAAAACTACTCAAAGTACTCAAATCCACTTTTGTGGTGGGGGCCAGTGCTTTCTTGGGTGCCTCAGTAAAGTTTTGTGACAGCGTTGCACATGGCTGTAATGCTACTGTGCTGGCAAAATCTGTTCACAGACCCTGAGACACAAACCACTGTTAAAATATTCAAAACCACCTTTGTGGTAGGTTCTGCTACAGTGGGAGTCTCCATGAGTACAACTTGCCACGATGACACACACACACACACACACACACACACACACACAAGAGAAAAAGCTGCAGTGTCACAGCTGGTAATTATTTTCTTTCTAATTTGCAAATATTGTATTTGGCCTTTACTTTTTTATTAGTAAAAGGATGAACTTATCATAAACATAAGAATTTACAACTACAGTAGCCTTAATCATATTCTGATTTTTTTTTAATTATAAGATGTCCATTTTATTTCAGAATATCACTGTCTCATTTACCATGTTTTCAACAGAAATTAATCTGATCATGTTTCAAGACAAAGTTACAGAGGCTTGTTATTTTTCTATTTTGTGCCGTAACATAGTTGTGTTGGGCTGAAGATTTCAGGACATGATGCCAGAATTTACAAACTGAAACTCCAACAATCAATATGCAGTGTGAAAACTGTGTTTTACCAGTTTTGGTGACAAAAACATGTGGCCAAAAGAACAATTACAAACACACAAATATAGATCTAACTCACAAAGTAATTAGATGTGTAAAAGATGCATGTGTTTAGCAGCTCTAGGGCTGCTCTGCAGTATTGCTAGAATGTGAGCATGGAGAAGTAAAAAACATGGATAATGCAAGCTTTCCAAGCACATAAGTAGAGAAGAACCAGAGCCAGAGGGACTTAGCGTTGGCAGAACATAGGGATGTTTTCACAGCACATTATGTTTGAGAAGACATCAAACATGTCACATGCTGCTCTTTGATTGTGTCTGGTAAAACTGCTTTCTGACAGGTGTTAGACGAGGTCCCTGGGTAGAAAGGCGAGCATGGTGTAAATACACACTCATAATGACACATCACGCACTTGGCAAATAAAGAGATGACAGAGACCTCCCTGATGGTGCTTGTGTTGGAGTAAAGTTTGTGAAAGCAGCACAATTGATATGCCAGTTATACTGTAATCCGATAATTGCAGAAATACAAAACTGTCAAGCTTTTAACGGCCACACTTGTTAACTGTCAAATTCCCTTGAGCTACAGCTTGAATCAAACTAACTGCAAACCTAACTACTTCTTATCAGTTTTCAAACAAAAATAAAATGTTGGCTGTATACTGAATAAGCAACACTTTCCACTTTTGGCCAGGAGAACAACTATGAGAGCCAAAACCTGTTTAATATCAATCTGAGGGGAGCAAGTTTACATTTAACAGATGCCACACAGAAAGAAAAGACCAGACTACATATATTCAGTAATTTCAGTGTCTGTTATTATAGTTAGCTCAATGCAATAAATCTCGTCTCTTTGTGCCCGTTTCCATTCCTTCATCATCCCAGACCACAGTGAGGTAGACCTTAGACAATCTTGTAATTAACAGTAAAACCACAGTCTAGTGGCCAAGTGCAAAATCTCCTTAGAACTGATTCACCACCCCTAGTGTTCTGTGTGAGGAAGCTACCAGCTTTAATCGCATTGCCCCTTACGCTAGAATAACTGTGAGTACTTTCTTGGCAAAGACGTCCACAGCTCAAGGGTTACTGCATGGTCGATCCTCAAGCAAGGTCCTTTCCATTCTGATTCAATCAATCTTTATTCCATCCACTGCCAAAATCAATTGCACTCCGCCTGGGATGCCTGGTTAAAATGTGGGGAGGCATGGAGTCAAGCGGGGTACTCCATTCTGTATCTAAATACTGAGAGGGTTCCCTCACTCAGCATGTAGTGTAATATGTAGGACCAGTCTGACACCTGATCAGACAATTTCACTGATATGTTTGTACAGAATATAAACACAGAAGGCCATTATTAATGGTAAAACAATAATAAACAACGATATATAAAATGCATCTCAATTATTTAGAATTTTCAACTGATTGGTAATGCCATACCAAAATTAATCCAAATAATTATGAGCATTTAAACAGAACATATACTACAAAGCTACCTTGATTTCTAGTACCTTCATGATTTGTTATTAATAAAATAATTACCTTTAAACCCAGTGTGTCTGTTTTTAATGCAGGGTCAACACAAAGATAAAGAAATAATACAAATTACAACCCCAATTCCAAAAAAAGTCATTAAAATGTAAATAAAAACAGAGTGCAATCATTGCAAATCCCATAAACCCATATTTTATTCACAACTGAACATAAAAAAAACATCAAATGTTTGAACTGAAAAAATATAATTTTGAATTTGATGACAGCAACACATCTCAAAAAAAGCTGGAAAAGTAAGTGGTACAGAAAGAGGAAGTGATCAGGTTAACTGGCAACAAATCAGTAACATGATTGGTTACAAAAAAGAGCATCTCAGAGAGACCGTCTCTCTGCAGAGGTTCAAAAGAAAGCAGTGCCTAAAAAATCTGTGGAGCAATTTCAGAAAAATATTCCTCAACGTAAAGTTGCTAAGACTATAAATATCTCATTGTCTACAGTTCATAATATCATCAAAAGATTCAGAGCATCTGAAGAATCAAGGCTCGAGGTCAGGATTGGATGCCTGGATGATCTTCCGGCCCTCCTGAAGCAGCAAGACAAACCTAAACCGCACACATCTCTGCAGCTGAACTGGCCTACCTGCTCCGGACTTTCATCAACTGAACACATTTGGTGCATCATGAAATGAAACATATGACATAGAAGGCCCAGGACTGTTTAGCACATAGAATCCAACACCAGACAAGAATTATACGACAATCTCCTCGTCTCCTCTTCTCGAGTCTTTTGTGATTGATCGGTCAGAGTGCAGACATGCCCGCAGAACGCTGAATGTTGTAGTTGTCAAACACAGGCTAAAGAAACGGCCATAATTCAGCACCTGACAATGTACCTACATTAAGTTCCGATCACTATCTTCAGTGACAGTTTAAAAACAAGCCTTGCAAAGATACAGAAGCACAGCAGGTGCATAAAAAAAAAAGTTGACAGAATGTAAAACTGAAGCACGAAAACAGCCACGGGAGCTTCCTGACAGACATTTCCAGGCCACATGTGGACATGTACTGTCTCACAACACCATCAAATCAAATCTCTATCGCTGGATTTCAAAAGGCCAGTCAAAATTACAAATGTATACCAAACTCTCAGATATTAAAAGAACAGCAAGAGATCTCTCGCTCAGAGCTCCGAGCGCGTCTTAATCCAAAAGATGACAGACACAAAACACCCGATAAGAAGAATGAAAGAGCGATTTAAGAGCTACACAGCGGGCTTTGAGCAGAGACCCCAGGGAGCCATTTGAGCACATCGTACTGTGAACATTTTGCATCAACGTCATGTTTCAACAGGAAATCTGGGGACGTAACTGATCTATTAAAAAGCGATTTGGTCTGTGCTTCTCTCTGCTTTTGTTGCAACTTTTATGTCTCAACCTCAAAACCCACTGTTTTGTTAAAAAAAAAGTTTGTTATGGAGATTATGTAGATTGAAAGTTTTTATCTTCCTTCAGGGTGCTGCCAGTACTTTTCTGCCCTGCTTGTTGAGATGCAGACCGCATGAAAATGACATGTTATTGCCTCTGAAGTACGTGCGTAATCCAATCTGTTATTATATTTTGTTATTTTAAGACTGATCGCTGACGATTGCCCTGGTAATTGAACCGTCACTCTCCCAGCGTTCACTCCCTGAAGCTCTTCTTCTCTTTCTGAGACAAAGTTGCCACAATGGCTCCGTGTTCCCTCTCGTACCGGCCTCCTAAATTCCCTTTTTGCTACCACGTACCGGCGAAGTGTCAAAATTTGGCTTTTGTGTTTTGTGCAAATGTAGAGAGCTAGCCAACCGCAATGTAAACCAATGTAAAAGCATTACGGAAGCTATTTGCGAGGTCTGTGAAGAGTGACAAAATTCCCCGGGCACACACAAACAAACGCACAAATACACACACACACACACACTCAGACACACACCACCTGCTCCATTTGCAGTAATAGGTGTAAATGAATTAGATTTTGATGCTTTAAAAGCTTCTTTCAGGCTCACATTGGAAGTAAATGTCACTCTAATGATGAGGTGTCTGTGTGTGCAAGCCACTGATGATGGAGAGAGACGGAGAGGCTGAAGCTGGGAGCTGGAGGAAAGGCAAATGGATCATAAGTGGATTTCAAAGAAGGTTACAGACAAAAAGGAAGAACTGAAGGTACAGAGGATAAAATGGGAGGAGCGCAGATTCAGTTTTAGTTGTTTGCATTCATGGTTTAGTCCATTGCCCCAATAATTGTATTCCAATTACTGATTTGCCACTTACCAGATTACTGCAATATATATATTATATATAAATTGAAGACTTGTGTACAGGTGAGGGAGTGTAGCTGTAAAGTGGAACTTGTTTCCCTTTTGTCAAACCTGCTGACGTGTCACATATCTATCGTTTGATGATGCTGGATAACAAATGCTCCTGCTTGAAAGTCTGAATAGCCTTAAAGAGAGAAACTGTAATTATAGCAGCGTAAATCAACTTAATGTAAATCCCAAAACCACAGACAAGGACACCAGCTTCACATCCTGTGTGAAACTTTACTTTTGCTCATAGTTTAGCTTGTTTTTATTCGTAGTTTACTTTTTACTTGCCGTTTAAATTGGTTTAGGCATGAAAACTGTGAGGATAATTTAGAACGATAACCTGGAATATTAAAAGATCATGTGAAAACCTACCCAGTGATGCCAAGGTTTCCTCACTGAGTGTAGGTGGGAGTGAGTCTGGACTCCATGTGGGATCATTATTCTGTGTTTGCAGCTCACAACAAATTTAAATTCACATGCCTGTTTAAAATTGTTTGAATAATTAAATGTACACTAGCCATTTACTGACAAATGAGCAGGGAGATTTATGGGATGATGGCGGTCCAAGAGCCAATGGCAGGACCCAATGTGGACCATGAACATGTGGGTTCAAGTTCTTTGTGTGTGTGTGTGTGTGTGTGTCTTCACAGTGTGGTGTTTCTTTTGCCATAAACTTTGTAACAATGATGAAAATGAACCTTTTTTTTTTTAGATCACCATAAGTCCTGCCTGCACCAAAGCCGATGCCACTTTATTATTAGATTATTTATTATCTACTATTATTGTTTGAGTCCTCATTTCCTTTCTTCTTTCTCTCGCTTTCCTTGCTTTCTTTCTTTAAATGTTACACACACATTATAAATACTCAGTTTCTCCTTCCGCCCTTAATTGGATGCGAACAGAGAGAGAAGAAGATAGAAAGACCAGTTGCTGCTTTTAATGATATGGAAATTATATCTAGCAGGTCTCTAAATGATAACAAGTAGGAGGGTGAAATGATTGTGCTGTGTGTTTTTTAAGGGTTCCCTAGACAACAGAGGTCACGATGTGTCACTCTACAGTTCTTATTTTTAGCCAGCAGCCCACACTCTTCATAACCAGTTGCGTGCTCTTGTAAAGGAGTGACTCCCTCACGAATACGGTGTAAACGCCGTGGCGTGCACTCGAAAGCATCGTCATCGTTTCTACACACAGGCCAGCTTCTTGTCAAACACTTATAACACTTTTAGGTACTCTACTTCTGAGAAACATCAACCATAGTGAAAGTTTTGACAACTAGGCAACTGTTGCCATCTCAGTTATTAAGTCAAATAATTAAAGAGCGTGCTACTGTGCGCTTGTTATGGTGGCGCATCTCTGAGAGTGCAGCAGTCTGCATGCTAACCAGCCAGGTTTTATTACTGCTGAGCTGTATGACCCACCTTTGGTATTTGTCTAAGACCCTCCTTGTGTCCCAGGTTTTCTCTCTCACACTCATGCACATATGAGCTGCTAAATTTGGAGGTTTTGGGCGCCTTTAATATGCATTGTACTGGAATCTCATTGTGTTGTGATTAGTGTTTCATGCCTGTCATTGCTGCATTGTACAGACTAGTTAACCAATCAGAGTAAACAGTATCACATTCATGCTGTTTTTATTGGAGTAAATTACAATAATTCAACACTGTGATAAAATGCCAGTCACTTCTCTTACTGCTGATCAACACTGAACAACTCAATATTTACAGTCTACAACAGCATCAGGGGTTAAATACTTTGCTCAAAGGCACTCCAGCAGCTGAGGCATGTGCTGCCCTTTGACGTTTGCTGCTTCTGGAAAATAAAAGTGAACCCTCAGACTCTCGGCAGCGTTTGTGAAAACAGCTGGTCTCGTGTGGCAGTCACACCGAGCTGACCCACTTATTTTTGATGTACGTGTGAGTGTACGACTGCGATTGCGTGTGCGTGTTGACACGGTAGACCGATTCATCAGTTTTTGTCACGTTAACAGATTGACCTCACACCTGGGAAACAATGTGTGAAATGATGGTCGTGTGCACTTGTTTTTGTGTGTCTGTGTTTGTTATGTCACGTGTGACTGAATGAAAACATTGTATCAAACATCCATTGTATCAAAGTGGGTCTTCATAGGTGTCGGGGGGGCCTCCATTTAGTATGTGTGTTTTGTTTGTATGCCTGGCCTTTTGAATAGGATGATCCACATGCGTGAATATACACACAGCATGCGAACCTCTAGAGGCTTCCCGCTGTCCCGAGCACGTTCCTCCGGTGCTCAGTCAGATTGGGATCAAGTGTGTTTGGAAGGCAGATCAGCTCTTTGGGTTTTTTGTCATATTCCTCTAGTGCTTCCTGAGCAGTTTTTGCAGTCCTGTCGCTGACGTATTATTTGTCTAACTAATATCCATAAAAAAGTCACGACACAAAGTTTCAGTGCAGCAAAATAATGAATTCACCTGACCTGTTAGTGGTTTTAATATTGTGGCTAATCAGTTTATGTGCATGGGTGCTTTATGTGTTCCTGCGCACGTTGTAACACTTCTGCCTCTCTCGCAGAGACAGTTGTCATAGCGAGAGAGGTTTGCGGATAACAGCCATCACACGTATTGTTTGAGTGTCAGAGTGACTCAAGTCTGCTTTGAAAAACAAACAACAACAACAAAAAGCAGATAAACAAAAGTACCTGTGGAAGGAGCTTTCCAGAGCTCCGAAGGAGAAAAAAAAAAAAGGAAAAAAAAGATGGATTTGGAGAAGGGAGCATGCATGTATGCTCAGGTGTGTTTGTGTGTGAGTATCTGTGAATAAGAAATGTAATCAGACCCAGTTCACTGTGGAAAGACCTGTTTAGAAACCCAGGCTAGATTAATTTAACACATTTAACTTCAGCAATAAGACACAGTCCTCAGCTGTCAGGCAAGCCCACATCAAATTACCATAACTTCAACAATATCAGCATACACAGGCACACATACACCATCACATTAACCATCGCACACTCAGACGTCTGCAGCGCTGGGGTGGATTAGCATCATTTAGCTGTGACGGATGGGATCTTATCGAGGGACCTGTGGCTTTGTGAATTCAGGCTTGTTTAAATAAGATCATAATTCAGATAAGGTTATGGTAATCCAGAATTAAATTCAGTATCAGTTAAGTTTTCATTTTTTTTACATTTTACATATATTTGTCACCTGTGCCACAAATGCACCACGAGGATGTTCCTTGGGAAATAAATTGTTAATAGCACAGGCACAAACAGTATAACATGGAGCTTAATATAAATCTACAGGGTCGGTTTGCCAATAACACATTTAACAATGTCACAAAGAAGAAAAACATTGTGCCGAGTTTACTCCTCATTTTCTTAAAGGTACAGTGTTCAAACTCTCACCACTAGATGTCAGTAGATTGCAGTCAACCGAATTCTGTTTTCTTAGCCTTCCCAATTCAAGCGCTATGGTGTAATAAACTAGTATAAACTATATAAATTATAAATTTCTCTTATGAAAATGATATTTCAAATTAAAATGTCATTTGATGAAATCTGTTTTTGTCACAAAAAAATAACCCTTCTAATGATACTATAAGGCTGCTAGTAAAACTAGCGGTAGCATTGTGCCTGTGACTGTGCTTTTGAGATCAAAACATAAAATTTAGACTATTTCGTTGATTTACCCATCGAGCAGAAAACAGGCGACTTCCTTTCGTCACGGAAAGACTACTGTGCCAATATTTTGAGGGCCATAAGTGACATTTTGGTCAAAATTGAGACGTATATCTATATCAAATGAAAGCTGCTGACCTGCTCTATCTACTGTCAACATTACAGAAGTAAAAATATTAATAGAAATAGAGTTATTCAACGGCACTCAAACACGATGAGTTCTCCTCCACCCTCGCCGTACTACATACGGTACGTGGCCGCTCAGCCACATACGTATAACGGACCAGGCTGAACGCCGCCGTCCATCTCGAGCACTGTGTTCAAGATGGCAGGGCACAAACTGGAGCCCACTCCTATGTGTTTGAATGGATTTGCTCTAAGATTGTGAAAATGCATCAGTTTGTTGGAGGATGTACTTACACACTGATCAGTAAATATTCAGTACAATATTTTTTTCAGAACATTTTCATGCATTTGCAGTGGAGCAAACATGCACACGTTCACTGTTATAACTGCAGAGTCACATCTGCTTGATTCATTATCTCTCCTTTCACTGTTCAGTCTCCCAGTCACTTCTAACTCTCAGTCCACCTGATGGCAGTCGGCCAAATGGAGGAGGCCAAACCATAAAAGCTTCATCCTGTGCCATAAAGCACTGACTAAAACACACTTAAACAAAGAGTCGACGGAGAAAATGTGTTTTACGTCTTGGTTCAGAACCCCTGGGGTGTGGATACATTAAGACATTGATATACAGTTCTGCTGAATTAAACAGCCTGAGGTCTTTTTTTTTTTGCTTTATCCAGCATCTGGCGAATGCCACACAAAGCTAGTCAACTGTGTTGCAGCATTTCAGTATTTATTAATTAATATTGTGTTCAACAGTAATTAGGCTGCAAACTCAATTTGCAGCATGTTTCTCTAATAGTGAAATTTACCAGACAAATCAGTCAAGAAGGTGTTTATTGGTGCTGCGAAAGCAATGATGGCACGAAGGCTGGACGGACCTTTATTTGCTTAAACAAAAACAAAATTAATCTAAATTAATTAACAAGTAATTCTCAGGGTTACAGCTGCTCTCTGTGTATTTGTGCTAAATAGCCTAAATACATTGGTACACATGACACGTTATTAATGACATCTTGAAATTTGCTGGAATGGAATTTAAACAGTGCAACCTATAAGAACCAGTTATCTAAAGCGACAGATTAAGCCTGAATTCTGAATATTAATTAATTCTGCTTTGCTTACTCGTTTAGTTCTGCATACCTCAGAAAATGTTTCTTCCAGCTTTGTGAGGTTCAGTGAAACACTCATTATTATCGATAATCTAACAATAGCCATTTTATCGGTGTCATCTTTCTATTCTTCTCTCTGTAGGCTCGTTCATGGTGGTGAATGCATCGGGCCGGGCTTCGGGGCAGAAGGCCCACTTGTACATGCCCACCCTGAAGGAGAATGACACCCACTGCATCGACTTTCTTTACTCTCTATCCAGCCGCGATGGAGCCAGCCCAGGAACACTCAACGTCTATATCAAGGTGTGTGTTCAGTGAGTGAGTCAGTATGTGTGTGTGTGTGTGTGTGTGTGTCTGTCTGTTTGTATGTGTGAGAGTCTGACTGAATGACGGGGGGGGGCTAGATTGACATATGAAGGGGCTGATGAAGCTCGAGCAGGTAAACAAACAAACACACCTCTGTTCTCTGTCAAGGAGGGATGAAGTTAGCCTCCGGCACTGAATATATATGTAAGTGTGTGTGTGTGTGAGAGAGTGAGTCTGCAGGAGAGCAAGTAATAGGCAGGTAAACAGAAAGGCTTCATCTATTCTCTCTTTTAGTAGGTTAGTCACAACATACTCTACTAGACAGCATTGCTCTTGATATTTATGTATTTTGTAGACTTTTAGGAAGCAGGACGTGCTGTATTAATGTATATTAGTCCATTAATGGACTCAAAAACTGATTAAGAATACCTGCCATTAAAGCTGCCACGGCATAGAACAGGAGCAGGTCTGGATCTGCAAGAACAAATGTTTTATGTGAAGGCACGAATGCGCTCATGGGCATCTCAGCAGAATTAAGAAGAATCCGTGGATGTGAATGGAGATGTGATAGGACAGACTAGTGAGGAAAAAACTAGAGAAATGTAGAGATTAAAAGAAATGACATGGAAAATTCTGGAAGCGAGTAAGATGCAGCTATATTTCACAATGGTTGCAGACTAATAATAAATTAAGGTGAAAAAACCGCCAATAATCTAGATTTGGGACTCAGGGTTTGGCTTTGGAAACTTGGAGTTTTGGGGTAATGTGCTCTAAATGGTTGCTTGTTTTCTTAAACCAGTTTGTTACAGTGTTTCCTTTTCTGCTTTTTATCCACTAAGTCTCTCTAATTAAACCCCGTCTCTGGTCTCTGCCCGCCTGCAGGTGAATGGAGGCGCTCAGGGTAATCCAGTGTGGAATGCCTCTGATACCGTCACTGAAGGTTGGGTGAAGGCTGAACTGGCCATTTCTACATTCTGGCCGAACTCCTATCAGGTACTACAAACGCACACAAGCTCTCTGGGAATACTATTATAACTACTGTACTTCATGCATGTACATAAACTACAGTGTCAGTGTCCAAAAGACCAGAAGACCTAACTGTAAGGTGAGCAGAAAAGGTGCATTTCTGTGTGTGTTTGTGTGTGTGTGTTGGTCGGTCGAAGGTGCAGAGACGTACCCTGCTGTGTTATTTTATGAGGCTGCACAAAAGCGACTCTGTTGTACTTAATGACTGAGCTGTGCTCAGTAAATGAAGGCACCCCTGTGTCGCACACAGATACAAAGCAGAATGGTAATCAAAGTGAATTAAATGTCAGTGTGTATCTGTGTATATTTCCTTTCCTAATAAAGAGTCACCTCCCAGGGAGAAACAGCACTTAGTACAGAGTGCTGGACGCCGCTGAGGGCAGAAACTAATTTTAAAGACAATTTAGTTCCTCTTTGAATTGTTGAACTGTTTTAAGGCAGTAATTTGTTTTATTGGACTATCATAACAACACAGAGTTGTAAGATAAATTCAATGTTTTCCGGCTCTTCAGTGGGCCTCCAAATATAGTTCGAATTACATGGAATTTAGTTTTATTAGACGATGAAAAAATTCTGACCAAAACTCATGAGAAAAATATCAACCAGTAAAAAAAAAAGGCTGTTAGTAAAGATTAGACATGAAAGTGTAAATAGTCAATAGTCAAATCAGCACTAAAATTAGTTCATATCGAGTCAAAATAAAGTTATAAATGCTCATAATTTCAAATTAAATTCAGTTTAGCAACACTGTGAACAATATTGTCACAGTGTTGCTAAAACAAAGAAGCTTTAGCAGCGACTGTGACTTTTAAAAACTGGATGCCAGCAGGGAGGAAAGACTTCCCAGAAGTCTTTAGTATTCAGAGTCAGTTTGCAGCTGATACTGTTGAGGATCCTGACAAGTACAGCACAGAGGTGTGTGTGTGTGTGTGTGTGTGTGTAGTGCATGTAGTGTGTGCAGTGTGTATGAGTCTGTATATGTGTGGGTCAGGAGTGCATGGCCCGTTGACAGCCCTGCTGACATCCCAAGAGTTTGCATGAAGTCTGTGGAAAAAATATAGAGTCTGTCCTGCTGGGAGAGAAAAATGAGAAAGACTCAAAAGAGCAATTACAAAGAGAAAAGGAACAATAGAGGAAAAACACAAAAAGCTGCAGAAAGATACGGAAAGAGATGGTAGAAAGAATCGAAAAGTGCAAGGACAGACAAAGAATGGGAAGAAACGAGAGGAAAAGGAGAGTTTTAAATGGAAACGGAGAGGAAGAAGGCAGAGGAGAGGCAGCATATGTGGTTGGCATAAGGATGGAGACAGAAGGGATGAAGTGAAAAGAGGAATAGTTGCTGACTTTTAGTGGAAAACTCCCCTGGGGTTCCCATATGAGCTTCATAGGGATGTCAAGATGTTCCGGTTTGTGAAAGTTTTTATTTTTGAATTTCATTCCAGTTCTTTCTTTCTTTCTTTCTTTCTTCTCTCAGGTAATATTTGAAGCGGTTTCAGTCCAAGGCCATCCAGGTTTCATTGCCATCGATGACATACGAGTTCTGGCTCACCCTTGCCGTAAGTGAGAGAGATTGCGTGTGCGTCATGATGGTTGACCCTGCACAACTGTAGCCCTGCTGAGCATCATCTGTTTTATAGATATCTCACACACACACACACACACACACACACACACACACACACACACACACACACACACACAAACACAGCATAAAAGACA
>VUQJ01022792.1:2373-24433 GCA_015108635.1 Andinoacara biseriatus | reverse complement strand
CCACCTGCCTCTTTAACCAGGTTCTTAGGGCTTGCCTCAGGGTGTGTGTGTGTGTGTGTGTGTGTGTGTTGTGTTGTGTTGTGTACACTGGGCAGTTTGTCATGTAATTGGTATTCCATGTCCATTCCTCTTTCATGTGCACCTCCGTGTGTGTGTGTGTGTGTGTGTGTAAGAGAGTGGACACTTCACACAGAATTTCTGAAGAGAAATGTAAGTAATGCATGAACAGGTTCGGTGAATAACAGACGAGAAGGACTGCAGGTGAGAAAAGGAACGAATTGGACAAAGAAAGGAAGTAAGAAGAGGGTCAGCTAGAAGTGAGGGAAGCGGGGAGGAGAGGATGCAGTGGGGGTGAAAAGTTGAAATGAGAAATGGGACTGTGCCAGATGAAGGAAGTGTTTACAGCAGAGTAAAAAGAAGGGAGAAGACAACAGAAAAAGATGAGCAAGTAGAAATGTCACAATTTTACAGATTTGACTTGGTCAAACTAAAGAAAGATGGCTGCTCTGCAAGGACACCACAGAAGTAGAGAAGTCAAGACAACAGGTTCACTCCCATCAGCTGATTATAGTAAAGACACGTCTGCTAACAGTGTCCTGCTGTTTTGGTTTTGCTGACGGATTTTAGATTAATTCTCATTTCATTAAAAAATAATTGGAGAAATTTTAGTGAGATTAAGAAAATCAGTGTGTTGGTCTCTTTCGTGTTGATGTTTCTCAGCTTCCTTCGACTTCTGCCATCTTATCTCCCCGGGTGCTTACGTTAACCGAGCAGGTAGAGGTTGACTGTCTTGTTTGTGGATACTTTGACTGGACTGATACCATAATGTGGCAAATTCTGGTGCACTAAAATTAAAATCAGAGGCTGCGTCTCCACTCGTAGTCGTGAATATTATGAAAAGATATAAGATGTTCCACTCATTCCTTTCTTATCCCTGTTGACTGTATTATGTGAGACCTTGTCCTTGAGAGAGTCCATAATACATGAAAATCCATCGCAGTCAGTGGTTGGTCTGAGAGGTATTGATGGCTCAGTCTAGCCTTATTTAATTCAATTCAATTTTATTTATACAGCGCCAATTCACAACAAACAGTCGCCTCAAAGCGCTTTGTATTGTAAGTAAACACCCTACAATAATACAGACAAAACGACCCCCTATGAGCAGCACTTGACGACGGTGGGAAGGAAAAACTCCCTTTAAACAGGAAGAAACCTCCAGCAGAACCAGGCTCAGGGAGGGGCAGTCATCTGCCGCAACCAACAGATTTCCATAGTTTAATATTTTACTGTTTTAGAACAAAATTTCTAATAAAATCACAGCTGCAAAACGGCACAAAGACAACGTATTAAAATGCTGAAACGAGCCTTTTCTTTTAATACATGCTCATTATATGAAAACACTGGCACAGGGCCATGCCCCCCCCCCCTCCCCCCCGTGTGTTTCAGAATGCTCCAAATCTTTTCAGTGGGTAACGAGTAGCAGGTCTGCTGCTGAAATATGGAGCACTGCTGAACGTGGTTGGCATTATCTTGCTGAAATAGACTTCTGGATGGCAGCATGTCACTCATAAACCGCCGTCTTTGTACTTGGCCAAGATTCCAAATAGGCTAAGCCAATACTAAAAAGTGTTTGCTATAATTTGATGGTAGTTTACACTGCACTGCTAGGACAATCAGTGCTGACTACATGAGCTACAGGACCTGCTATTTGCAAGGAAAAAAAACACCTTTTACCAAAAGTAAGTGGAGTGGAGTGGAGCTGTGCCATGCAGTGGAAATGAGGCCAAAACAGGAGATACTAAGGACAACAGGAGGACAAGTCAGTGGACTGCAGTTACAGGGAGTTGATGGGTGAGTCAGAAATGTTCCCTTCAGGTAGAGTGCATTCGCAGCAGTGAATACCCATATTAAGTTTGCAGCACACAGGGCTGTGCTGTCAGAATACAGGGATGTGAGGTAAAAGCTGTGCCCACACAGACATTTTCTTCACCAAAAGCTGAATAAGCCAAAAATGGAAAAAAATAAATAAAGCTAAAATAACACCCTTGTCACCCTCGTCGCTCACAAAAATGATCTGACCAAAAGCACGATGGGGTTCATCATCATAGTTATGAATTAGATTCTTTTAACTGTGTCTAAGTCAAACTGCTTTTGTTTATTTTGCATCTTCAAAGCATTAAAACGTTGCCAAAGTTTCATCATCCTGATGAATTTTTCGTTTTGAATTGTTGCCCTTTCTAACAATGAATTATGTGACATCATAGTTCACATGAAACCTTTGATATTTCAGCTTCACAGTCTGAGAACCGTCATCAGTGAATCCCCGCCTGCTGATCTTTAAATGATAAGGAAAACGAATCGGCGTCTTCGCAGTGATCTTACCAAAATTAGAGGTTAGAAGGGACGCCAGCTCTTGTGAAATATCTCTATAATTTACATAATTACACTGCTTTTTCAACAAAAAAAAAAGGTGGTGACTGAAACTGCTGGTTGTCACTTTACAGGCTGGTGCTCTGTGTTTGAGAAATATTGAATGATGAACCTGGAAATCAGCGATAGAGCAATTTGAAATAAAAAAAAAAGTATCCAATATAAATTTGTTCCACTCAAAATGATAGCATGTGGCGGTTATCATTAACACTTCATGAACTCCGCTGATCTTATCATACCTGAATTATGCTAATCCATGCGTGTGTGTGTGTGTGTGTGTGTTATCTTTGCCGTGTGAGATAAACTGCTGAAGTTCAAGGAGCTGCGAAATGGACCTGCAGTGTATTACTGATAAGACAACAACTTACAAGCAGATGAAGCAAAAAGAGAGAAAATAATTAATATGCAGAGACAGGAAAAAAAAAAGTATTTTCAAACTTTCACATTATTTAAAACATAGTGTCTTGGTTGCTTTCAGTTACAATATATCTTGTAACAGCATACACAGATTTTTGTAACGAGTTTGTTAAATGACTTCTTGAAGTTCATTTTTGAGGATTTCAGTCAGCTTGTGTTATTAACAGAAAAGAAAAACTCATATCAGTGGGCCAGAGAGAGGGAAAGGAAGCAGTTCACGGGCAAAAGAAAAATGAAATGGCTTCTATCACTCTCAGTTATTCTGTGTTATCATCTTGACTGTCATTACTCCCTCTTGCTCCACTGTTGAAATGGGAGAAAAACAGATTTTGGCAGAGTGATTGTCATTTTTGGTGCAACAGATTTTTCCATCTTTTCCACCACTGGGGTGATATATTTTCTCTCCTCTGGTGGGCCGAAGCCTCATATCTCTCAGTCCTTCACCCTCCTCCTCCAACCTTCCCCCATCACACACACACACACACACACACACTTGCTATCTTATAATCTTTCATTCTCCAAGAACATGGCAGAGTTAGAGTGGAAAGTACTTTTAGATTTGACACAAACAACAAATCTAAAAGAAAATAAACACTTACAAAAACTAATATTAGCAGCATCACAGCCATTACTTCTAACTTTGTGTGAGACGGGTCAAATTTCCTGATGGATAGGGCGCTCTGTGGTGGCCCTCTGGATAATGGAAAGTCCCTGTCGTCATTACTACTCATGTCACAATGTGTTTTAAAGAATAATTCTGGTATTGAAAGCAGGGATGTTTCGCTGTCTTACTATAAAATCACATTCCTGATGATTCCTGTATAGGGATGTGCGCGATTACTCGACTAGATGACTAATTGTCGCAATTGTTACTAGTCGGTTAGCCTAATTATTAAGGTTTTAATTAACCCAGTGCTGGTAGACGTTTTTCCTAAATGTTATGCAGCCATCTGCCACCAGATGGAGCTGCAGCCCTGACATCGTCATAGAAAAAATGCCATAACGTAACCCGAAGAAACACCCTTCCTTCCCTGCATTTCCGGCTACTTGCTCCAAGTTTGTGCAAAGAAGCGAAAAAAAACTAGCGGCACAAATGTGTTTGCGCCTTAGAAAAAACTGACCACAGCAAAGAGTAGGACCCAGGAGGGAAAAAAGTGCCAACATTTTGTGTTTCTGTCGGCCGACACCGCATGTAAATCACCGGGACACGACCGAAAGGTAATTAACACACCTGCGCAGGTATAAACGCATCATCATCATCGGATTTCAGCTGCTGCGTCGATAAACTGTTTTTATTGTTTGTTGTCTGGAGCATAACGTGCATAATGCCGCAGAGTTAAGCAGCATTTAAAGTAATTAATGGTTTTAGACGTCTTTGTTTAGACAGCTTTTGACATTAAACATTAAACAGGCATGAAATTTAATTTTACATATGAGTGATTCTTAGTTTTACACTAGTCGGTTAGTCAAATTTTTTCCTTGGTTAGTCAACTAACAAATTAGTCGCCAGGAACGTCGCTATTCCTGTACAAAAATTCCAAACTGACATTTGTAAAATCTTCCTGCACGCAACTTTTTTTTTTTTAATTGCTTGTTATTGTTGCTCATTCAGCAACAAGAGTAAAAGTTGTTGCTAAAATGTTTATTGATTTTGCAACCCATAACCCATAGGATGATAAAAAATGCAAGCAAATAGTGCAACACGGCTTAAAAACAGGAAAGATCGTTTATTCAAATTAATATACTGTAGGGGGAATGTTAGTCATTAAGTAGCTTAGGTTTCATAGATTAGGACATTTTTGGTAAGCGGAGAAAATGTATAAATTCTGTGTCATATTTTCTCAAGGAAATTAATAAACAAAGTGACTGACTGCATTTCTTACTCTAACAGTTAAGACAGACAAAAAAAATGTTCGATCTGTATTTTTAAAAAAAAGATGGAAAAAAAATCTTTGGTTATTTTTGTCATGCAGGAGTTGATGTTCACATGCGGCTGCTTCATATCTGTAGTGCATACAAGTGGAAACTTGACTCACATTGAATTAAAATATCAGGAAAAAAATCCTTATATATCCTGGACTAACTGGACTGCATGTTGCCTGTTAATGTGTCGCTTTTTCAGCCCAGCTGAGGATTTCCTTTAGTGAAATGTTCACTCAAAGTTGATATTAATCAGGAGCAGATGCGTTTCTTTGCATAATCTTGTCTTTGCTCTTAAAATTAGACGATGCAGTAGAAGCTGTGTATGCCGTGGATTCTCTGGAGAAGCAGTGCACCTTTTCTGAGACTCCACTCTAAATAATGGAGCGAGACCAGACAGAAAAATCCGACAGCACTAACACACACGCACACAGAGGCAACCAATGATTTACAAGCTTATTATGAACAGTTCACAGAAACACTGATAAAAACATACATGCAACAAAGCACAACAGGCACACAAAAGCACACTTCCCCACTGTACAAAGAACAGGACTCTTCTCTTTTCAGCTTATTTGTCTTGACACAAACACATCATGAGCCATCTTTAAACACCATGCTGGGATTGTAATACTGTGTAGTAAAAAGTAGATCCATATACTTAGCTCCCGCAGGGTGTAGTAACACGAGTCACGATGAGTCTTCAGACAACAAGGCTCCAGAATACAAAAGATAAAACCTTTTGGGGCTGAGATTGCTGCACAAACATAGACATAAATACTTACGCAGTGGTCTTTATGGGCCCAGAGTTACAGCGCAGTACGCCCGCTCTATCCCAACTTCTGCTTGTTTTTACTACAGTAGGTGTGTGACCTCTGCAGGGGCAGAACAGAGCTCTGCAGGAGAAATCATCTATGTTTATAGTCATATCGAACTTTCAGTATTCCATTTGTAGGGCCTGAATTATCAAAACATCCAGAATGTGGTTATTATAATTATAATGTTATTGTAATCGTGTTTGAAGTCAGGCTTGTATGAAAAACTCTATTTGTTAACAACTTTATGTGTAGGAGATTCCATCAGGTGGTGTATGTGTGTTTCTCCTTGTATTTGTGGGTCCTGAAGGATTTCCAAGTGATTCGGACACTTTTTGTTTCCATTATGAGCGACAGAATTATTGTTGCTTGCTGCAATTTTTTTCAGCAATGCAAAGTTTGTCTTGGGAGTTTTTTAAAAGGCTAAAACAATGAGTGTGAAAAGCAAAAGCAGACATGCAAATATAACTTGTGCAAGTTTAGAGAAGTCATTAAATTAACAAGAGTTACATTTGAAGTCTCTTGTAACACAATTTTAACAAGGGCCTGTTTGCCAATCACAAAAAACCCTCTATGTCAAATTTTTTTCAGCGTGCTGATTGCACAGGGATCTTTTACAGCTTGTTCATGCAGCTTTTGTCACCCCGCTCCATCCCCGCTCTCACCGTTCATGGTTCTAGGTTCGATCTACTTGCCTCCTCTCTCCTGTACTCGCATAAGACCTTCTTTCCTCTGCCCTGCTTTCTTTATCCCTCCCTTCACCCTCCTATCACACTTCATTAACATCACTTTTGTTGATTAGCAATCAGAATGTGTTTGTAGGTTTCTGTATTTATTAGCAGTCTCTCTGTTCCCAGGATATTTTGCACATGTATGTGCACTTGTGTGTGCTTCCTATTAGTAGTTGTTTCTGTTTTAGTTCTACTTTAACCTTCAGTTACGGTTGTGATGTGTATAATTGCAGTCAGTGGTGCAGTATATTTGTTTGTCTTTATATGCAGACACATGCTTTATTTTGCGTGGGTGTATTTACATGCATACGTACAAGAGTCAATTTTTTTTTAACAAAAAATGTCTGTGTGCGTTTTTCTGAAAATGTGCCCCCCCCCATGTCATCATGGGTACCAGGTTGCATGTCACAGGGTGGCCTCTGTATCTCTCCGCTGCAAATGAGCTGGCAGAGGGAGACGGTGGGAGGAAACAGACGGAGCAGGGAGTGATTGATTGATTTTGTCTTTCTTCCAGTGGAGTAACATCAGGAGAAGTTGTTGAATATAAATGATGTTAATGAACTGTTGAGTCTCTGTTGAAGTACTTGTAGTAAAGGTTGACAGGCTGCTGTTACAGGAAGGTGTCAGTGATTTGGTATGTTTAGCTTATTTATTGCAAATACTAGTGATAAAAAACCCCCAAACTTTGTCCATATTTGTCTACCTGTGTGCAATAGGATAAGACCATCCTGCCTGCTGTGCAATACAATTAAAGACTTTCCGGGAAAAGTAATATCCACTTTTATATGATACTATAACTCAGTCTAGCTGCAGTGTCTTGAATGTTGTCCAGATTTCCGTGTTGGACTTTTGACCAAGGAAGAAACACAGCTTAAACCGACTTCTCATTTCTTATCATCCTGAGTCAACTAATCCAGAAACTGATTTCACTGCACCCCACAGTTACCGTGCTGACATCAAGAGGCAGAGAGATGACGGATGTGATCATCCAGACATTCAACTTCATCATGCAGCAAATGAGACAGAATTTAAACACACATATATGTAACTGGCTTACAAGTGTTATTAGTATTTTTCTTTATGAAGGAGATCACTTTTTTTTTTTTAATCTCAAGAGCAAAAGTTTATGAATTCTAAGAAAGGAAACATTTTGACTGAAACACAGACAAACCCTCTCTTAGGCATGCATAGAGATGCTTATTGTCTGTCACTCTCTCCTACACTCACAGATGTGCACACACACACACAGACTCAGACACGCACACATAGCATCCATAAAGTTTAGATGGATGAGTGTGCAGTAACTGACAGTTGATTCATCGGCCCCGCAGCCACCATACATATTCTAATGCAGCCTTGAGGAAAGTAAAAACTTGGAGAGTGAAATCAGGACTTTTGCTTTTAGACTGCGTGAGGAGAGGGACCATTATTCTTACCTAGCACAACATAGCTGTCAACTGACAAAGCACCTGTCATGGAAAATAGATTCATTCTCAGTGAACACAAACTTCAGTCTTTAAATGACTCTTTCAGTTGCAGTGGTTTCAGAAGATTGCTGCTCAGAGTAAGGAAGCTTAATTTTCAAGAGATGTCTAATTGGTTGGTCCTTCATCATGCGTGCATTAATTAATTTTACAGCTAGACCTAATTTTTTTCAACTTTTTTCAACATTAGAATGTGAGAATGGCTCATTTTAAGGACCGAAGAAGTTCATCCACACGGCGTTCTCTTGTTTCTAGTACAGCTCAGGCGCATATACGTCTGTTCAAAAGTGGGTCCTGACCGCTGTCCAAGGTGCTGATATAGGAAAGTGGGAGCTGTCCACAGTAATCGCTGTAGTGCATGCTGATGAGAAAAAATCTCACAGGTAAAGTCTGGTGTCCAGTAAAAAAGAACTGCATTCAATTTGATGCCATTTTTTTCATCCACTCTTGTTGCTCTTTACCTGAGTCTCTCTTGGTTCACATTGCTGTGCCTTCACATCTTGATTTGCAAGTTAACATTGCTGTGCATTTGTCTTTGTCATACGACTACATTTTCAGTAGGCTGACTTTACCTATTGTCTTTATCCTGCAAATGAAGGTCTCATACTCGCCCTTTTGTACATGATGATGGGGAGTATGAATCACTCAAGCTTTTTAGTTACTTTCACTGAAAGTCATTTTATCAAATGTCTTAATTGCCCCATTATTTGCTCCATATGTGTATATATATAAAAAAATTACTTTTAAAAAGTCCATAAAATGTGAACTTGGTTCAGAAGAAAAAAGTGAAACATTATAAAATCTCATGCTTTTAGCTTGACAGATGACATTATTTTAAAGTAGCTGTCAGAAATGTGTCAAAAAAGTGATGGATTAGTGCTACAGGTAAAGAATTTGATCTCTCCTTTCACTTTTAATAGCAGCTATTTTCAGTGCAAACGGTAAACTGCATCTCTTTTCTTTAGCTGTAACATAGCTGCAATGGGCAGAATATCACATTAAAAGTTAACAAATTTAAAACTTAAAGGTAAAGCATACAGCATGATGCATTCGCAGAATGCCAATCCACGGGCAAGTTCCTCGAATTACATGCAGGCATTTCAAGTAGGACAAGCCCCACAACATCGAAAGCCTTAACTTAAACTTCAGGCTTCGGATATTGTTGACCTCAAGAATCAACAGCAGAGGAGTTCAATAATTTCTTAAGTACTTTGGCAATCTCACAACTGCCCCCCTCATCCCCAGACCGTGATTCCTCTACGGAAAACATGTCAGTGGGTTTGAGGAGATCCTCTGAGTATTCCTTCCACTTTAGCTCGGCCTTGACCTTGGACCTTGGACCCAGGGCCAAATTGCACCCAAGAAAGATCCTGGGATCAGTAGAGCACGCAAACCCCTCCACCATTATAAAATGGTGATTTATGGAGGGGGAATATAACTGGATATTGATAATCTCGCAACATACTGAGGTTGATATTGAATATTCTAAAATGTTTGTGGTCAAGTTTACAAATTCCTTAAACTGTATTATGAAAAGATAAACTTTAAATTGTGTTATTTCTGAAAATTACAGAGCGAACCGCAAGAGGAGAGGTTCTAACACATTGATTACTTTTTGAGTATTACATACTGCAGTGGATGAATGCTGTAATTCATTCTATATTATTATTGATAAATGCAGTTGCAGTTAGAATCAAATGAAGGTGATGTATTTTTTTTCACATGGGCTACGTGATTCAGCTGCATAATTCATCAGGGACAGCTTATTTTATTGGCATTTTCAGGAGATTATTTGTTGTTTGTTTTACTCAAAAACAAGAAAGATCTGAATTCACGCTTAACTAATTATTGTTGTTTTTATTTCACAGCTCCACCCACTCCCATCGCACCTCCTGAGCTTCTTGCTGTAGGTGCTACCTATCTTTGGATCAAACCCAATGCCAACAGCATTATTGGTGATGGGCCAATCATCCTGAAGGAAGTGGAGTACCGGACCACTTCAGGGAACTGGGCAGAAACCCATGTGGTTGATGCTCCAACCTATAAATTGTGGCATCTGGACCCAGATGTGGAATATGAGATCAAGGTCCTGCTTTCCAGACCTGGAGAGGGAGGAACGGGACCACCAGGGCCGCCACTGGTAACCAGGACCAAATGCGCAGGTAAGTTATGCCTTTTTTTTCTTTTGCAATTGCTTCTTTAGCATTTTTATATTTTTTTATATTCACATATTTGATTTAATTTAGAAACTGGTGTTTACAGTTGCTTGGTTCTGTTTTTATCCTAATTCTCTTGCTGAGGATAAATATACTGCGATCCACTGATGCACTCAAAGTATGAATTAAATAGTCATTTCACTGATTAAATAGAATCCTTGCAATAATGTAATTTAACAATGGTTTGAATATGGTGACAGTATGACTTGGAGGCAGAGAAAGAGAACAAAGAAGGAAAACAAGGAGAAAAAATGTTTCCTCTCATGTCTTCTTGGGAAAGAGAACAGAAATCAGAGATGATGATAATTGACATGTTAAGAAGAAGCCCCAGAGATGAAGAAGAAGATGGTTTGCAGAGAAGAAGGTAGGAGAGGTTAGGTGGGGGCAATCATGGCCAATAATGAGCATCCCAGCGGGGGTGTAAGGACGCAATAAGTGGCAGTTCATTTGATTAAGTGACAGCCCATCAGATCTCTGATGGCCTCGTTTTGCGTGTGTGTGTGTGTGTGTGTGTGTGTGTAAATGTGTTCTCACTTAACAAGAAGCCGCCATTATCGTTCCATTCTCCGTCCCACCGTTCTCTGAGGACTGCACTTCTCTGTGTTTGCATTTTGCCATTTTTTTCCTTTTGTCGATCTTGACCTTTTGACCTCTTTTTATTTTTCTCCTTTCACTTTACTTTTTTCATGCTTTGTTTCTTTAGTTCTCTTCCCTCACACGCTTCCTACTCTTCTGCCTTCACTTCATTTCCTCCCTGTCTTCCTCTGTCCTGTCTTATTTTTCCATCACCCTTTTTCCTTTTTTTCTCATTTGATCTTTTCTTCATAGGTTCTCCTTCCCTTCTTTCTTTCCTTGTTTAATACTCTTGTGCTTAACACTTGCCCCCTTTTCATGCTTTCATCTTTCTTCCTTCTGTCATTCTCGCTCAGTTGTTTTCCTCATGGGTTACACTTTATGAGCGAATTAGAGAGAACAGAACCAAAACAAAATGAGGATGAAGAGTGAGAGGAGATAAAAGGATGAAGGTGCTATTCTGTGAAGACATTGTGTGTGGATCTAACCTTGCATTCAGAGGTGGTAGAGGGGGGGGGGGGTATTTTTATTTATTTTTGATGATGTCTGTTTTGCCTGTAAGATAAAGATGCATAGCTGGTACGTGTGCCTTGGGGTATTAGTTGTTTATGCTACAAGTTCTGTCAAAAGTTTGGAGCATTAACTTGGCAGATGCTTAAATTTAATTGGAGTGGGAATTTCATGGGTTTGCAGTTGTTGTGCTGTGTATGAGTGGGAACGTGTGAATGCCATTGTGTGCCTATCTTCCTGTTTTTGCGTGTGTATAAGTTGCATACATGCTTATGCGTGCACGTTTCTACCTCTGTGTGTTTGTGTTTGTGTGTTTGCGGTCTTCTGTCCACCCTCTGATTTTCTTTTTTTAACGCTGCGGTAATCAGCAGGTGAAAATTATGTGTTAACACTACAGACTCTCTTTTGCTCCCCCTCCCTGCTTCGCCGCTTTATCCATCTCTCACTTTTTCTTTCTGTCTCTCATGTTGAAGTCTTGCTGGTGCGTTGCTGGGGTCTCGTGGGGCCAAATCCATAAATGTTTTCTCAAAAGAGCTCAGTGTGCAAACTTGCTATGTAGCTAACTAGCTAACTAGCTAACCAAGTTTTTCAGGAGGCATCAACATTTGATGCTGGAATAAAATGAATGCATCAGTATATGTTATAGTTCCTCATTTCATTGCAGTGCCAGTGGCTACTGTAGTTTCTGTAAACATGTTGTTTTTTTTCTTCTTTAGATTAATGCTAATTTTTTCAGGTAGTGAGTATTTTCAATAATGGTTTATTTATCGTAATGAAGGATCAATGCTGATGTGTTAATGATATTTGAACACAGAGCCCTGTGCTACAGAGAAAATAATATCTCAGACTCTGAATAGAGCACGTTTTTTTTATTGACTTTGTTGACAATAAGAACAGTAGAAGATCATTATTTTGCCTCTCCCGAGTTTTTACTCTCCTTTACAAACACAACTACATGACAGCTCATGACAACTCTAATAGATCTGTATTCCTTCTTTGCCTTGGAGTACACACAGCTTCTTGTATCCAAAAAGAGACACCCCCATCCCACCTCCTGTCCCCACACACACACACACACACACACACACACACACACACACACTCACTCCTGTCCTCTCTCAGACTTAGTAGTATACACATTCGAAGCTCTCAGCCCCTTCGCAGACAAACACAAACACACTCTTCAAATTTTCATTTTGCTCAAGAAAAATTCAGATTGAACAGAGGCTCAAACCTCAGAGCAGTTTGTGATGTGTGTGTGCGCGCATGTGCGCGTGCGTGTGTGTGCACCTGCGGTGCATTTAGAAGTAGCCACTTGTTTTCAGTAGGTGTACAGCTGTGAGGTAAGAAGGGATAACTATTTCTCTCGTAGGAATAAGACGAGGCACAGGATGAATTGGAGACGGTGAGATAGGAGTTGGTGGAAAAAATGTTGCCTGTGAAACAAAAATAGCTGCAGTGAGACGATGGGAAATCAACAAAGCAGGGAAAAAACAACAAAAACAAGAGAAGACGTGCTAAGGGATGAGAAGAGGGGGATGAGAGAGAGAAGAGCTAAAGAAAGAAAACTAGAAAAAATTATAATAAAAAATAAGGAGTAGAGAAGTGACGGGAAAGAGGAACCAATGATGTGAAGTGAAATGTAACAGAGCCGGTGGTCACTCTTTGTGTGTTTGTGTGTAAAGCATAGCAGAAAGGAACATGTGTTTCTGGGCTAGTGGCACAATCTTTAGCTGTCACAACCACTGTGTGTGTGTGTCTGCGTGTGTGTGTGAGACAGGATTGAAACAGGCAGGCAGGACAGATGTTCAAAAACCTGCTGGCTGTGTGTGTGTGTGTGTGTGTCCACACCTCCTGTGTTCACCTTTCTCTTCTTGTTATCATCCACAGCCATTCAATTCAGGCTCCACCAACAGACCCAATAATCACTTTAAAGTCATTTATTACACTCCCAAAAAATCATGTCTTTTCATTAAAATTGCATATTTAGAAGTTTTTTTTTCCCCGTCCATTAAACTTCATGCCTTTTAATGGCTCAGGGATAACTCCACTTTTGTATTATTTAATATGTGCAAAAGCAGCCCCCACCTTACCGCTCCACTGCTTACCTGCAGCCTGCCCCTCACCCTCCCTCTGCAGCTGTAACACGGTGCTGGTTCACACTTCTAAAATATTTTGTTATGCAGGAAAGAAAAACCAAGTATGCAATTGGTAAATCGGGAGGCAATAGTGAAGTTTTTAATTGAACGTGTAATTATGGAGCAGATGTGGATTGTGCAAAAAGGTGCTGTGGGCTGATTAAGGGTGTCTGTTGCAATTCAAAGATCCTCACGGCCCTGTGATGGTGACCTGTCCATGGTGTTCGTGCACTCCTGCCCTGCAGCAGCTGGAATAGCCAAAGGCTCGAGAACTGCTTACAAAGAGGTCCTTGAAGTGGATTGTTTGGATGAGATTCGATCCCTGAAGCAGCTAATCACTTCATAAGCAGATAATATTTTTCACTTTCAATTTCCAGTAAAACACCAATTACAATATGATGGGATGAGAATTATTGTAAACAATTAGGCTGCAGCTGTTATATTGCACAGTTATTGCTACACAGATGGAATATTCCATAACTGTTACGCCAGTGTAGATAAACAAAACTGCTAACAATGAAAATACGAGCTACCTAATATTATTTCTCACAACAGCAAGAAAGAGTCGAATGGAGGAAAAACTCACAGGCTCATAAAATTATGTCAAAGTTTCTGCAGGATACCCAAACGTGACACATGACTCAGTAAAGTGAGTCATTATCATCTGACAAGCTGACAGGTTAAGCTATCGGCAGTGTTAGACTGTCATGCATATAGAAAAATTATTCTTTTATCTTTTTTAATTTGGACCCACTGGCAGCACATTTTAGTGCTCTGGGCAGCCTTTGGCTTTATCGTCTGCAGTGCTGACTGTGTGAACATTCATGCTTTATTTCTCTGTAGTTTTGGGTTCCAAACCCAACAAAGCAAAAAGCATGTGAAAGCATAACGAATTAGAAGTGAACATAAACAGCAATTGAAAAGAAAAATAACGAGCGAGTTAGAAAAAAGTGCGCTGAATCTAAAGACAACGTGCAGGACAGCAAACCTTCCTTTGGCACCTTTTCCTGCACAAGCTTTTCCTTTCTCCAGGCACCAGTGCTTGAACTTGTGCACGGTGGCAGCAAAGAGCGCTGTGCATATGTCTGAGATTTGGGAAAGCTTTGACAAAACTGCAATGTTTGATACCCTGGGAATGAGGACCGGCTGGGTGCAGTGAGGACACGGCCTTGATCATGATTGATTTCATCGTGCGCTCTCTCCTACAACTTCTCCTCCTCTGTTTTCTCCTTTTTCCCGCTCCTATTCCCCCGTCCTCCTTCTCATCATTCTTCATACTTTTCAGAGCTTTCAAAGAGTTCATCACCTTTTTTTTCATTTGGATAATTTGTCTTTATCCCCGTATCTTTTCCAATAAACCGCACTCAGCAAACGAGTTGTTTCCTCGCTCCTTCAGTGCTCTCTGTATGTGTTTGTGACCTTCATACTTTTGTGCTCTGGGTCTGATTTCAAAATGACCCTCTATCATTTCAGTTCATCCCTGCTGATCTGTCTTTCTTACGTTGGCTTTGCTGCAGAGAGCCTGTCAACACACACAAACACACTCCTTTTGACATTTTGTCTTCCCCCCTACTCTTCATCATCTTCCTGTGTCTGTCCTTTTCCCTCTCCTTCATCTTTCTCTCTTCCTTTTGCCTTCTTGCCGCTGCTCTTCCTTGAAATTCAAAATTCCCAATCATAAAATGTGAATATTGGCTGTAATCGTCTCTATAGATATCAGCTTTTAACTTAAACATTACCTCTTCAGACTGTAAGTGTACCTCTGCTCATTTCCTTTCATCCCACCATTCCTCCCTTCCTTATAATTTAATATTTTTATGTGCGGATGATAATGTAAGTGTTGGCTAATATGTTACCCAATAAAGATGGACTTTTAATTCACCCGCTGTCTGTAAATCTTCCCTTACTATCTTTTCTTTGCCTTTTACTCCCATACAATTTCCTTTCCGTGTCTCTTCTTTATAGAAGGCAGGTGCTAATGTGAATGTTGGCTAATATGCAGCACTCTATAAAGACTTAATTCATCTGCGGTTATATACTGCACCTGAGCATCTTCTTTCCTTCCCCCCCTCTTGGCCGTTTCTTATAAAGTAGATCTTTATGTGAAGGATGGTAATGTAAGTGTTGGCTAATGTGTTACTCCATAAAAATGGATTTTTAATTCACCTGCTGGGTATATACTGATTTGGCTGACACCACTGCTCCATCATTTTGCCGAGCCAAGCAGTATAGACGCAGTTAAGCGAGTGCATCCTTTTTAGCATCAAACATTACCAGAACCAAACAGTTCAGAGCTCATTTTTTTGCAGGTGCGCTGGTATTGAGTCAATGCCTGCATCCATATTATTTTTTTTTTATTTGTGAAATAAGAACATTGTGCTGAAAAGCAAATGGAACGTCACGAATGTGCGCTGCTCTTTTCAGCTAGCTGCTGATGAGCTGTAGTCCTTTAGTCGGGAGTGGATGTCAGAAGGTTCGTGGCGGCTGCCAAATCACCGGACATCTGGATGCAGCTTTCAACTAGCCTCCCTTCACCTACAAATTGAGCACTTTATGCTTCCACCCTCATTTGCTGAGCTTGGTCTTTCTTCCCTTATTGCCCAGAGCATTCAGATGCTGCCAAATGAGCCTCTGCATTGCTGCAATAAAGACTGATATTTGAACTTTTTAGCAGTATTCCTGTAATTACACATAACACTCTTATGCATTATTATGTTACTCTGAAAGCCAAAAACAGGTTGGAGGTGTGGAGCACAGCTTTCCTGGATGTGCTCCCACCTCCAGTGGCTTCAGTGGCGAGTGTGTTTAGCCCTGTGTGCCATCACTGGCTTGTTTTACTTCTGATTGACCCGACTGGTCTAATCCTGTGTGTTCCCCTTTAATTTTACAGCTAAATCCATCAGAAACAACTCGTATAGTGTACATTTACCTACTGTGTTTTTATTTAACCAAATCCTTGATCTCATGGTGAAGATATTATTTCTCAAGCCTCGGTCTGTATTGCAATTCTCTTAGTTGTACTTCAAAATGCAATAAGACCACAATAACTGGTTCTGAATATATTTTGATGCATCTTTGAAAGAAGCATATTTGATCTGCCCAATAAACCTACCAATAATGATGCAAAACTTTGTGCATGCAAGTCCCTAATTTCCTTCGGGATCAATAAAGTATCTATCATCTATACAGTACACATTCATCAGAAGACTGGAAATCAAAGAAGAACATTCTGTATATATATATCAATTAGCTCATTTTATATTTTAAATTTAGGATGGGTGCATCACTTCACCTGCATCTCTTCTTACCCTGATGCGCCCATCACTCTGGAACAGGGTAAATCTGGACTCATCAGACCACATGACCTTCTTCCATTGCTCCAGAGTCCAATCTTTATACTGTCTGGCAAACTGATCTGATTTTAATAATGCGTTGGACAGTTCTTAACCCAATTTTAGTAGTTTCTGCAAACTCCTTAGATGTTTTCTCTGCTTGACCCTTCTCAAACAGACTGACATCTTTTCCACGAGCACGCGATTTGTCTTTCCACATGGTTGTTTAGGACATGAGAAGCAACCCAATGCAGGAGATGGGGTTAAAGAACTTGTTGCCAGTTGTTTGTATTTAAACAGGGAAAGCAAGACAAAACACAAAATTGCTTTTGAATTTTAGAGACTGGAAAGTTTGTTTAAGTGCACCATAAAGTCTCAAACCTTTGACCCACTGAACTTGTGTTGATTTTAGAGTCTGATGCCGTTGAATAGACAATGAAATCCTTTCTCTTTACAGTGGATGGCAGATACAGTAGGCAGATATATGGTTTTGAAAATGTAACCATTTTCATTTTACTGCCCTTCCTTTTGCTCTCGTTGCTCTCTGTCTTTATTTAGCCCGATCCAGACCTTCTTTGGTTTGCTAGTCAGATGAAGGGCTGCTTGTGTTGCCTTGCAGCACAGATGGAAGCCTCCTTTTTTTATTAAGTACTGGACAAATGAGCCAGTTCTTTCTTACGGCGCTTGCTCAGTAGGGAGTAAATCATAATTTGCCCCCTGCTACTTTTAGACAAAATCTAACATAAAGACAAGAGAGCTAAAAAAAAACAAAACAGAAGTGAACACAGAAGCACATTTTTTTTTAATTATATTTTACAGAAATTGTCACCATTGTCATTGCTGGAGGCACAAATATGTTGTTACCTCAGGGAAGCATTTAACCATTTTAACTGATTCAGATCACGGCGTCTCTCTTTGGGTCTCTTCTCTTTTACACGTCACGTTTTCATTTTCTTTTGCTACTTTATGCAAAAATTTACCATCATTGTGTTTTTCGTTGTTTTTTGGGCCTTTTAAGTTTCCGTGCTGGCTTGTTTCTTTATTACTGAATCTCTAAATGCCTGTCATGTCCTTGTCGGTTCCCCCTCCTGTCATTTAAGGTTAGCGTACATGTGCTTTGCCTCTCTGCATTCATTTATATGCTGAAGCCTGCAACCACCCACCGAGTGCCTTACGCTTTCTTGTGAGTTCCTCTTTTGAATTTCCTCTGATGGCTTGTCACCCTTTCACTATAGTCTCTTCATCACTGTTGTTACTTTTTTAATGCGCTGTGTTGAAATCCTGCTTCCTGAGTGCCCCTTAATGCTAACTTAACTATATCAGTTGGAATGACGTGTTTCTCTCACTGAAACACAGGAATTGGCTTTCGCTCATCATGGATTGAACTTCAGTAGGAATTTTTAAATGCAAATTCCAGCTTTTGACTGTACATGGCCGCGGCCACTAAACTGTTGCAATAATTTCCATAAATCCCACCAAGAAGACTTCTGCACAATGTTCAAAAAGCTATTATATCTTTAATAAATCCAGTGCCGCTGGTTATCACCTCACCCAGCGAAGGTGGGGGGAAGTTATGCTTTCGGTTGCACTCTGTAGGGAAAATTCCTACACACATCCGGAATGTCGCCCGAGTGGGAATGCTGCCTTTCATTTAGCCGACATTTCAATTAGAAAGTAATAACTATAAGACGTGAGGACATGTCTTTAATATGCCTATAATAAAGACACGGAAGTACTTAAGCACACAGTTTTCATTCTGAAAATGTTTTAGTAAGATGATTGCTGCCCTGTAAATTTGGTTTTGTGTGTGTGTGTGTGTGTGTGTGTGTGTGTGTGTGTGTGTGTGTCCAAGCATTCATTTCTGTATATTAATGCTGCTGACACAGATGAAGCTGATCTGTTGGATTTCGCAGCAGTGCATAGACGGCATTTCTTTATTCTTTAAAAGGATTTTTGTTTTGGTGTGCATGTGCATGTGCATGTGCACACATACACAGACTCACACAGACAAATTGTGTCTTAAGGTACATACAGGATAACCTACTCCTATAAGGACATCATCGAGGCTGGATCCTCTATTAACATAGAAAAGACTTCCATTGTTGGGTTTAGATCTGCTTCATCTGCCACATCTAATTTAATAGCGGCTGAGAAATTTCAAAAATTATCCAGTTTCCATGTTAATGCACTCCAAAGATAGATAGATGGTCCTTTTCTAAGTCCTTTCAGTTTGCTCTTTCTCTTGGTTTCTGAAGGATTTGTAATTCAGTCTTCTTCTAGGAAGAAGCAATGAAGATTGATAAGTTGCTTTCAACTAACTGTGATACCTTCGAGCAAGGCATGCGCATCCAGTGATATTGTTAAGTAACTGTGGAACACTAAGATGTGGTGTGCAGTGTTTTGATGTTTGATATAAAAACATACGTGCCCAGAAAAATCTTTTCTCACTGTTAGTTGTTTCCGACCACAGACCGAAAAAATCAATCAGTTTTAAAGCATTAGAAATAAAAAGGCGGTGCTACAAAAACATATAAATACGTACAATATCAAAATATTGTATTTCTCACTTTAAGTCTTGTTAATAATGAATCTAAACCTAAAAAGAGAGTTGTGTCTATGTGGGTGTCCAGGTGTTTATTGTACTCTTCCAGCTAGAATATAAGAATACAAGTGTGTGTGTGTGTGTCAATATTTTTCTTCCTCAAATCATTATGAATACACGGGACACACTATTATGATCAAACTACAGCCAGTGCTCTTCTGCTCTTACTTTATATATGTGCAAGTTTCCCACTGGATGTTTATTATCCTGCAAACAGCCTGTAGAAACAGTTTGGCTTCATTTATAAGTGAAAGAAGATGGATGGATGGACTGTAACTGTACTTGAGTAACTATGGTGGTAACTTTTAAAAATATATATAAAAATATAAATAAACCTAGTACCCAATAGTGATGTACATCAAGCAAAGAGATAAAAAAAACACTAAAAATCATGAAGACTGATTTGTTTCAAAACTTGGGGTTTAGCTCCTCAATCTGCCAGGGACACTATCCCAGAAGGTCCATTAATCACCGATTTACGCAGCCTAATTGGTTCTAAAAATAACACAAATACAGAGAAATCTACCTAGAAACTCTCACAACACTTTAAATCTTCCTAGTAACAGGCCTCTATTCTGAGGGTGTGTTACATGCTTGTCATGGTGGAGCAGAAGGGAGTAGAGGGGTGTGAAGTTTGTCTGTCTGACAGATGAAGTGAGAACTGCTTAAAAACCAGTGTCAGACATGAAAACGTGAAGCAAAAGTCATTATATTAAGCACAGCACGCACACACGCACATGAAATTCAAACACACAAAAACAAACCTACAAACTTCTTGATGTGAACATTGTGAATGTGTGGACACGTGCACTCACGCGCAGTTCTGCAGGTGATGCTGGGCATAAGACACAGAATACTCATACATTAACGTGCAAACACACTTTTTTTTTCTTTGCTCTCACAGCAGTGTAGCGATTGTAATCAACACTTGAGAAAGCTGCAAGCAAGCAGGATGAGTAACACCGGGGGTGAGAGTGTGTGTGTGTGTGTGTGTGTGTGTGTGTGTGTATGTGTGTGTGTGTGTGTGTTGTGGAGAGAATGCTGTAAGTGAGGTGGATGTGTGTTGAATGCAGAGGAACAAAGAACTTATTAAAACACTTTGGTGAATAATGGAAGAAAATGTAAATACAAAAAAGGCTCAATAATCTCATGAATACACACAATACTGCAAGTATTCTCTTTTCCCATAATACTTTTAGGTTCTTCTGTTGGGCCGTACGTTCATATGTTTACTGCGTTTCAGCTTTTTTCTATGTTTTTATGAATTTTGAGCAATATGTAACCATCCAAGGTTCAGATGCACACATGCCCAAAAAACCCCCAAAATAAATAAAAAAGGAAAAACTTGTTTTAATGATAGACACAGATCTGCACGGGCACACACACACACATGCACTTGCCACAACAGTGTTAGGAGGCAAAATCAGAAGGCTACAGCACATGCACAGATGCACGCACACACACACACACACACACACACACACACACACACACAATGCCGCAGGGCTGTCCTTTGTTGTGAAGCCATCAGGATCCAATTTCTCCTTCATTAAGTCTTGGGAGGAGGCAGTATAGAGCCACTAGGTAGCTAGCCTTCTCCCCGCCGCCACACAAAAGCCCCGTCGCCACACGCACACACAATACACACAATACACACATACAGAGTATAAATGCCCTTATCTTCCTCCAAACCAAAAATATCAATAAAAGCCTTGTAACAACAAAGCGGACGCACATAAACAGACACACACACATACACACGAGTCTTTTTTTTTAAGCACAATGAGAAGGCCACAACAAACACACACGCTCTCACAAAACACACATCCAAATAAGAGACGAGAAATAACGAGAGAGAGAGACAGACAAAGAGAGACAGAGACATCGTTGGTGACTTTAATTGTCCTGAGCAGTTAGCACATGGATTCACCAGTACACGCTCCTTTTGATCAGCCACACTCTTGACCCCCCCTTTCCCTCTCCGTGGGGTCACATTGTACTTGTTTTTGGGAAGACGACCAATCATCTTAGAGTTCACCAGCTGATGGATGGTGTACACACAGACAGGTCAGTTGTAAACATGATAATAGACACAAGTGCAAATTTGGTGTTAAGTTATAGTCGTATGAAATAAGAAAAGATTGTGGACATTACACACATTTATGAACACAAAGCAAGTCTTACTTATACTAAGTTAACAAGTGCTTGTTGGTGAAGAAGAGCTGGCAACATGGGTGCAGCGTGTGCACGTCTGCGTCTGCTGTATCCGAAGGGCAGCCGAGGTAAAATGCATTAAACGGAACAGGTCTGGCTTTAATTGGTGCTCTTTGGTAATTGGCCTGTTGGGGCTGATTTGCATTGTTTCCAGGGCAACACGCTTGTTTCTCTATATCTAAGCGTAGCAGGAGGGTCAGGGAGTGAGGGAAGAATAAAGATGTCGAGAGGTGGCGTAGAGAGAGAGAGAGAGAGCGGTCACAGAGAAAGAGGGAGGAAAAAAAGTTTTGTGGAAATTGTTAGCTCCCCGAAGGACGTCCACCTTTATATGAGAACGGTGCTACAGTTACCTTGAGATTATAAAAATGTTATCAGCGCACACACACAGACATGGAAAGTCTGTACACTCGTGTTTTCTCTGTGTTTTCAACTAAACATTCATTCCTTCTAAGATATTCAGCATAAATGCACCATTGCATTGTTTATTAGATCGAATGCAATAATTATCCACAGCAGAAGAGTAAATGGGATAAAAGGAGATAAGGAGAAGGCTGGAGGGAGCATAAAGAGTGGAGCAGAGGAGGAAAAGTATGCGATTGTGGGACAGATGACAGGACAAAGAAAGCATGATAGTGCAGGACAGATAAATTGAAGACAATTTCACTCGTTTAGTGACCA
>VUQJ01022789.1:6822-19795 GCA_015108635.1 Andinoacara biseriatus | reverse complement strand
GCCAAACAGCTCAATTTTGTTTACATCTGGTCAAGCACTGTCTCCCAAGCCTTCACTAAATCCTTTAGATGTTCACTGGGAAACTTAAGATAGTCTATATGTCCCCAACACATATCATGGACACAATATGCATTGTTCTCAAGCCACACTTTATCCTTCCTTTTTGTTAAACCTTTCAGACTTCTTCTGAATCATGCCTGTGTCTCCTGTCTCCTGCTCCATGTCCTTCTTTCTCCATGTCTGCCTGCTACTGCTTAAAGAGAGACACTACAAAATTACACTAATTTGAGGGCCCCCTCTCCTGTCTGACCACACCACTTTATAGAACACGTCCCCCTCTCAACGTGTAACCACAAACAGTCCCTGCCACTTGGCGAGTAGCTTTGAGCTGTACAAAGAGAGTAACACAAGCACTTTATCTCCTGGTGCAAATTGTCTGAGCCTAACCCCTCTGCCATACAGGTGTTGCTGACGTTCCTGGGCCTGGAGCAAATTTTCAAATGACAGACTCCCCAGTGTGTGCAACTTTGCTCTCAGGTCCAGGGCATATTGAATTTCATTCTTACTTATGCTTGGATCTTCCTCCTAGTTTTCTTTAAGCAGGTCCAACATCCCCCATGTTTTCCTGCCAAACAGTAGCTCAGAGGGAAAAAATCTGTGGAGGCCTGGGGCACCTCCTGTACTGCAAACAACAGAGGGTCTAGCCAGCGATTTCAATTGTGTTCATCATCATGAATGAACTTACAAATCATGGACTTTAATGTCTTATTCAGGTGCTCTACCAACCTGTCATTGCGATGACCGCCTGCTTTACTAATTGATCTTCCGGACAAGATGCACACTGTTGGGGTACATCCCCCCCAAAACTCGGGTCATGATTCTATCCAGTCTCTGACGCTTTAAAAAGGGCAACTGGACTTCTTTAAGGTTCTTGAAGATGCTGAATCTTGTCCTGTCGAGGTGGCTTTTCTATGTTGTATTATTCTTTGTAAAGAAGCTGTTTGGATTCTCCAATGTAGAGGTCCGCACACTCTTTACTGCACTGGACAGCATACACTTGCTTATCTTATGTTTGGGAGTTTTGTCCTTGGTATAGAACAGTTTTTGCCTTAGAATGTGACTTGGTTAGAAGTATACTGGGATGTCACAATTGGAGAAAATTATTCTGAGTTTCTCTGACAAGCCTGCCACATAAGGGATGACTCAGCTGTACATCTGGATCTAAAGAAGAAAGGGCACTCTTTTCAGAATGCCAGTGCTCACATTTAGGACGGAGAAGACAGATGGTTTGAAAGAGGAGTTAAAATAAGCAATCTATGTCCACTGTGAACAACCATCACTGAACAGAAGAGGTGGATTTTATCACAAACTTTTCCGTTTACAATGCTTTCCTGAGCTCCCTTCCCAGGTGCCTCAACCCCCATTCATGCCTTTCTTCAGATGACTTCAATAGGTCACTTGATAGAGTGGGGCAATGTCCTAAATGGGTTTCACTGCAAACACTGATTGTAATGACTCACGCCTTCTTTCACACTGTGGTGCATGTAATTATGCACATGAATAATAATGGGTCACAACCACCTTCAGGGGACTACCCCCACTGGGGTTTAAATAACTGGGTCTCTCCACCTTTTGGTTTGAGAACTGAAGAAGTGTCTCAAATGAGATGTGAAACGTTTTCAAGAAACTTAAAACAGTCCAGTAGCCTATTTTCAAGCTCCAAAAGCTACTATGACCTGGATGACTGAGAACCTACACAATCAAATTCTATCTAGTGTTTTCTCATATCCCATGTGGCTTGCCATTGGGTTAAAATGGGCTGCCTGGAAGACTGCTTCATGAAGACTCTTTGACAGGAACAATTGGGTGTGCTCTTCCACCATGCAGGTGCCATGGCTCACACGATATACTCGTTCCCTGATTAATTCAAAAGGGGGAAATGACTGTGTGGAGCCAGAGTGCAACATCTGACCATCATTTTTTATTATTTGGTCAAAGGCTGAGTATATGGTGTCGTCCTGAGACTGCCCAAAGCAGTCTCTGTCATCTACCCCACTAAGGCAAATTAGGTAGCATCAAGCAGCAGGAAGCCAACCATCATTCAGGGATAAGGACAGATACTGAGATGATATATAGCATGCAATGGAAGGTATATAGGGAATGGTGTGCAGCATTTGAGGAGCCAAGTCAGTGGCTGTTTCATGGGGCAGAAGCTGAAAAGAGTATTGAGGGGAGAAGCATTGTTGGTGACACCTATGGCAGGCTGCCACCCTTCCACCACCCCGCTACATCTACTTTGGTAGAGGTTTTAAGAGCTAATACTGTTGCAGGAAGAGATCTAGAAACAGTGGCTACAAATTACCATGCTGGAAATGAAATGTCACATAGAAGCCAGTACTCCTCCACAGCTTCACCAGCCTGTTCCTTCACTACAGATCCAATACCCCTCAAAGTTAAGCCATTACCATTGCCATTTAAAATTTGAGGAAGTCCTACTTGTAGCAGACTCCTACAGCAACTCCCATCACCCACAGTGACACCATGGCCTCCCTCACCTCCCACTATAGACAGTGGTGGCAGTGGCGCAGTGGGGGGAGGGTCGCTGGTTTGAGTCCCCATCTGAGGGCATGCTGTCATTGTGTCCCTGGGCAAGACACCTAAGCCACATTGCCTTAGTGTGAACGTGGTTGGTGTTGGGTGGTGGTCGGAGGGGCCGTAGGTGCGCTTCTGTCAGACTGCCCCAGGGCAGCTGCGGCATCTGTGTTTCTGTTTGTTTGCTTCCTGTTTTATTTTCCTAGCGTCCTGTTCCCTGTGTGTTGTGTTCAGATTTACTTCCTTTGCTTCCTGCTCAGCTGTTTCCCATTGTTTCATCACAGATGTATATATATTGTCTCAGTTTTGCCGGGTCCTTTGTTACAATGTCATTGCTGTGGTTTCATTCCTGCTGTGTGCTTTCTTGTCTGTCTGTTAATTAGTGATGGGCAAAGCGAGGCTTTGTGAAACACTGAACTGTTGAAAGCAAAGGTGCCAGAATTGTTTCAAGGCTTCGAAACAATCTGAAACCCAGCTCTATAGTGACACCTAGTGGCTACTTCTGTATAATGACGTTCTCTGAAACATTTAAACATGCAAGTGCTGAACAGGTCTAAGTGAGGCTACTTATTACACCAAACTATCAATAATTATGATCCGCACATGTTTTGGGAGAAATCTCCATACAACACAGCAAGAAGAACTCGCTTGTCAAAGACCACAAGCTGTGACTGTAAAGAACTGTGTTGTTTTAATATGTGTTTCAGTTGCTTATTAATTCAGTGTAATGCACAACAAATACATGTATGAAATAAAATATTATACAACAAGGCTGCTGTTTCTTGTGATGACAACACAGGTTTGGTGGATTTGAATGTCACCTACTTATACGTATAAAAATTAAGGAAGGGAAACTCAGGAAACAACTTTCATATGTAAAGATTTTTATTTAAAAAAATTATTTTCCCAGCTGTTTTGGGGTTCAGTTGACATATTTTTTTGCTAATTACCTCCCCAGCTTTGGAAAAATCCATTCACATGGCACACTTGTGGCAGATATGCAAATGTATTTTTTGCTAATAAATAATGGTGGGGATAAACAGCGTGTTGTTCCTGCCAATATATCAATGGATGCTTTGTTCTTGGAAGAAATGCATCCATTAGGTATTTCTTGACCTTAACTGTGGCATCAGCAGTGCACTGTGGGTATTCTGCAGTTCCATAACCTGGCTGTCAAAAAGTTCCCACAAACTGTCCGTTGAAGGTTATCCTGCCCTGGCTGAAGCTGCTGCCGCTTCTTCTGCTGCTGCTGCTGGTGCTTGTGGTGGGCCTGCAGATGCTGATGGTTGTGGTTCTGAATAAATGAAAAGTTTTAATGGTAGGGTCAGCCAGTTAGTTATACAGTATAGGCATAACAAACATGTAATTTCCATTATTTCTGATATCACCTCATACAGTGAAATGAAAACAAACTTACTTGCTTACAGTCATTTGGTGGTGAGATGGCTGAGCGCATCAGCAAAGCACACTCTGCTGTCAGGGTTCTCTCTGCTTCCTGGACTTTCATTGGATTCCCAAAAGCTAGATTTTTAAAGCTTGGGTCAAGCAATGTGGCCAAGGAAAACACCCGGAATGACTCACATGTCCCACATCTGGTGTGCAGGCCATCCTTTAAGTGTGAGCCTAATGTATAAAAAGGAACCAGCTGTAAAATATAAATAAAATTAACTGACATATCTTGGTGGTTATGGTCAAATATGCACCAACTCCAAGACTATCCTGCTATTGGAACTTACTTAATTGTATAGCAGGCTCTAGTCCTGACATTTCTGCTGTTGCAAGCTTAAATGGTTGAAGGAATGTCACACATTCTTGAATGAGTTCATATTCACAGCTTGTCAGAGGAACAATATCACTGCTGAGATCGGCAAGTACAGCACCCACAGGCTCACGTTGCTCATACAGCCGTTGCAGCATGTCAGATGTGCTGTTCCATCTTGTCTCCACCTCTTGAATCAGTTTCAGTGGAGGTTTGCCCATCAAGCCCTGCATGCTCACCGGTTTTTCTTTGGCCTTGGTGCTGGATCTGAACAATCCAACTATTTTTCGGGCTTTGTTGCGGATTTCTTGCAGAGCAGGTGTCTGGTCAAGAGCCTTCTTTACAATAAGATTAAGAGTGTGTGCAAAGCAGGGAACATGGAGAAGGTTTAGTAACTGAACACTTAAAGCCAGACACTGAACTTTTGACTTTATGCCCCACTCAGCCATGAGAACACTTTTTTTTGCCTCCAATAAATGCTCAGCTATGTGGGACTGCTGAAACCTGGTCACGCCAAGCAGAACCGTTGCCATCTTTGTGTAACTTGTGATGTAGTGGCAAGTCACACCAAGGTATCATACATGTTTATGGATGACCCCGTCAACCGTAAGACTAACAAAATCAGCCTTCTGTATGTCCACCTTCACTTTCTCCTTGGTGAACTTGTACTTCTCCTCCATCATTTCTTTGAGTACTTTCCTTGATGGCAAGATGTAGCTGGGGTCAAGCCTTTGGACAAAGGCCCAAAAACACATGAAGGACTTCCAGACTGCGAGAAATAAGATTCTCTGATCTGATGAGATAAAGATTGAACTTTTTGGCGCTAATTCTAAGTGGTGCGTGTGTGGAGAAAACCAGGCACTGCTCATCACCTGCCCAATACAATCCCAACAGTGAAACATGGTGGTGGCAGCATCATGCTGTGGGGGTGTTTTTCAGCTGCAGGGACAGGACGACTGGGTGCAATTGAAGGAAAGATGAATGCGACAAAGTACAGAGAGATCCTGGAATCAAACCTCTTTCAGAGTGCTCAGGACCTCAGACTGGGCTAAAGGTTCAACTTCCAACAAGACAATGACCCAAAGCAGCTAAAATTACAAAGGCGAGGCTTCGGAACAACTCTGTGACCATTCTTGACCGGCCCAGCCAGAGTCCTGACCTAAACCCAACTGAGCATCTCTGCTCAGAAAATGTCTGTCCACCAACGTTCACCATCCAACCTGACAGAACTGAAGAGGATCTGCAAGGAAGAATGGCAGAGGATCCCAAATCCAGGTGTGGAAAACTCATTCCCAAGAAGAATCGTGGCTGTACGAGCTCAAAAGGTGCTTCTACTCAATACTGAGCAAAGGCTCTGAATATTTCTGACCATGTGATATTTATGTTTTTAATAAATTTGCAAAAATTTCTACATTTAATTTTTTTCTGTTAAGATGGGGTGCTGATTGAACATTAATGAGAAATAAAATGAACTTTTGAATTTTTCACTCTTTGCTAAAATCAAAAAGGGGTCCGAATACTTTCTGTACCCACTGTAAATGTGCTGCATAAAAAAAACCACTGACTAACCTTTAAACACAGGAAATGAGACATCTATACGACCAACTAAGAGTGACAGACCTACATCCACTTTAGCAGGGTTTAGCAGGTTGTGTTGACCATGTCTACATGCCTAACTGTACTGAGTTATTGCCGTGTAATTGGCTAATTAGATATTTGCATTGGCAGACAGATGCGCATGTAAACCTCATGAAATGGCAGAGGGAGTGTACATGCTGCTGTAGGAGGAGGGTGTGCTGTGGGTGCAGAACAGCAGCTGCAGTTTGCATGCAATTTACCTAAAGTGTGAAAACCACATAAAAAATGTCCATAAAACAACAACCCCAAACTCACACCAACCTATGAACACTCATAAGTGTGAGATCTTTACTGTACATCAAGCGTGGCATCAAGACAGTTATTTCAAATCCTGATAAGCACCAGGCACCAGTGCCGATTCTGGTATCGGGCTCCTTGGTGCCGGAAGTTAGCACAGTTAACATCAAATACAACAGCAAGGTGTGCGAGAATCAGACTCGGGCAGTCCTCATCAACTAAATGTTACAAAAGATGAAGATTATTGGTACAGTGTAGTAAAAGCATACAGCAAAATAGAGCTGCAACTATTAATTATTCCATTGAGCTCGCTGTCTCGGTAACGGCTTCGCCTTTTTGCGCTTGCTGTGTGTGCACAGACTGCACGTAAAACAGCTGCTGCTGTTGTTTAAACACTGAACATAATTTTATAATGCTTTTTATCTTGATGCTCTGTTGGATATTCTGAACCAAATAAGGCACGTGTGTAATGTAATCACGAAAATGTGTCCTCACATAGGTGGAGCCGATAAGCGGAATCATTAGGTAAGCAGACTAACGATTCCAAGGAATCGAATTACTGGGAACCGGTTCTCGATTCCCATCTCTACTCGTGAAGTCACACACCAGTGACTGCTGGAGGTCATTTTGTAGCTCTGCAGAGCTCATCCTGTTCCTCCTGCAGAACGGAGCAGATCCCAGTCCTTATGGGTTAAGGACCTTCTACGGCCCTGTCCAGCTCTCCTAGAGTGACTCCCTTTCTCCTGGAATCTCCTCCATGCTCTGAGACTGTGCTGGGGGAGACACAGCAAACCTTCTGCAACTGGCACGTATTGGTGCGCCATCCTGGAGGAGCTGGACTACCTGTGCAGCCTCTGTAGGGTCCAGGTATGACCTCATGCTACCAGCAGTGACACTGACCCAAGCCAAATGCAAAACTAGTAAAAAAAAAAAAAAAAGGGGAAAATGTCATTGGCTGTAAAACTTCTTGTTTCAGGGATCGTATCATTGTTGCCCCTCTTATGCACCTGTTGTTAATTTCATGAACACCAAAGCAGCTGAAACTGATGAACTCCCTCTGCTACTGAAACCAGATCAGGAACAGCTCATGGTTCAAATTTCATTCTATTGTCACGGCCCTGGGCTGTCAGGTGCTGGTCTGCCGGGGTCTTTGTTCTTTTTCTCTCGCTCTCTCTTATTTTGGTTGGCCCTCTTTAATCAAAGACACTTGTGAATATGTTTCTGCCTGTAGCATCTGTATCTGTAATAAATCTTCTAACTCTCCTCCCTCTGGTCTACTGAGACCCCTGCCTACCCCGGGACGACCCTGGTCTCATATCTCCCTGGATTTCGTCACTGGCCTTCCACCCTCAAATGGTCACACAGTTATTCTTACCATCATTGACCGTTTTTCCAAGGCTGCTCACTTCATTCCGCTTCCTAAGCTACCCTCAGCCTTAGAGACTGCACAGCTGTTGACGGACCATGTTTTCCGTTTGCACGGGATTCCTGAGGACATCGTCTCTGACCGTGGCCCCCAGTTTTCTTCCCGTGTTTGGAAGGAGTTTTGCACTGCCCTTGGCTCAGGTGAGCCTGTCTTCTGGTTTCCACCCTCAGACTAATGGCCAGGCAGAAAGAGCCAACTAGGAACTGGAGGCAGCCCTTCACTGTGTGGTCTCGTACAGTTAATCAACTTGGAGTTCCCAGTTGGCTTGGGTGGAGTATGCTCATAACGCATTAACCTCCGGGGCTATAGAACTATATCCTATCAAGGCCTCCCTGGGTTTTCAACTGCCACTGTTTCCAGCAATCGAAGGAGACCTCTCGGTGCCCTCAGTCCAGGACCACCTCCGTTGCTGCCCGGGCAGCACTGTTGCAGGCTAAGACACAGAATAAGTGTCTGGCTGACCATCAGCAAGTTTCGGCTCCCAACTACCAACCTGGTCATAAGGTATGGCTTTCTTCTAGACATGTTCCACTTCATACCGAATCCAAGAAACTGTCTCCCACTCTTATTGGCCCTTTTGTGATCGATTCTGTAATCAATCCAGCATCTGTGCGGCTAAAGTTGCCTCATAATATGCGTATCCATAATGTGTTTCATGTCTCCAAACTAAAGCCTGTTGTCACCAGTCCTCTGCACAAAGTCCTGACCTCAACCTAATGGAACACCTTTGGGATGGATCAGAGTGGAGACTGTGAGCAAGGCCTTCTCTCCAACTGTCTGTCGGACATGCTTCTGGAAGAATTGTCAGAAATCACACAAACACACTCCTAAGCATTGTTACCCAGTTCTTCCTAGAAAATGATGTCCCCCCCAGGTAGTTGTTGTTAATGGACTGGAAGGGCATTGTTGGGTGATGGTCACTTTCCATCCACCTCTGCAGTCTATTAGACTGGGCAGTATAGAGAGGTTCTACAGTCATGAAACAGCACCAGGATTGTAATCAATGCTCCACTTGATGATGGCTCAACAGAGCCAACTACAAAGTCTCACTCACTCCCACTTCCAGGTTTTCTGTGCAGGCATGTGCTCATGACATGTAGCAAGGTGAAACAACAAAGAAGAGAACAAGCTTCACTAACTGTGCAGTGCAACAATCCAGTGAAGACTAAAGATTCTCCATCACATTAAGTAGCCACAGGATAACACCAGATAGTTGTCCAGGCTTTTTTTCTGTTGTGTGTTAAGACAGTGTTTGTGATGATCTCTATCCAGACTTCTTTTCTTTCTCCACTTACCAATGCCATGAGAGTTTCTCCAAGTGTAGCTGTAGGTTATGCAAAAGGGTGCTGTTAATACACTTGGGTATATGCTCGGTAAATAGACCTGCTCTCTTCAGAGGACCTTGGGATATTCTTTCCTGCAACATCTTGAGATGTTGTGCTTTGAGCATTCCCAGGCAGCTGCCTGGAAATCTTAATGGCACTTTGGGACAGGTCTAATGCCTGAGACATGATCCTCCAGGTCTGATGTAAATTATCGCATACTGCTTTTCTGAAATTAAATCTTATTCTTGTCTCTATAGGTCTGTTTGCTGGATTAATGCTCACAATGATAGGTTGATGTTGAGATTTAGGTATGGATCTTGAGATGTGCATCTCGAAGTTCAGATAGTATCTTGAGGAGGCGAAAACAAGATCTGGATTATACCCTCTTCTCCAGTATTCATGTTGGATTTGTCCTTGGCACTGTGGAGTAATGTGAGCCCATTCATCAGCAGCCAGTCCTCTACAGTTTCCCCATCTTTTTTTGTTATGGGGCCAGATGATGTTGTGGCTATTTCTATTTAAGTCACTTAGGATTAAGTGAGCTTCGTCCTCCAGATGCAGATCCATTGGCCATGTGAAGGGCATACGTCGTAGTTTATTGACAGAGATGATGTAGATGAAGTATTCTGTTCCACCGCCAAGATCTCAATCCCTTCACTTTTTAAATCTTTGCTCTTGAATACGATGGATTTATTACAAGCATATGTAGCACTTCCATGGATGAGCGTTGGATGGTGAATTATGAGGTTTCATCCTGGTATTGCAGTGGACACAGATGTTTTATGCACCTCTTGAAGGCACAGGACATCAGCTTCAAGTGATGCCATTAGTTGGGCTTTGTTCACGGAAATTCTTTCAGCATTAAAAGTGACAGCTCTAAGGTTGGACATTTTTGGACTTCTAAATGCACACAGAATGTAGCATGGCGCTAGCTGTTTTTAGCTTAACAATCTGGCACTGACTTCCCTCTTTTTAAACAGTGCACAGCAAATCACCTGATTACCAACAGGTGAGTCGACCAGAAGGGCGGGAGAAGAGGTGGGTTAGGGTTAGGGTTAACCCCTGAAACACAAGGTGTGGTTAACACAAAAACAAACACACAAGCCAGAATGAGAATAAATAGAGAAACTAAGAGACAAAGAATGAGTGAGCACAGGAGGACCAGAGGACCGTGACAGTACCCCCCTTAACAGGAGCCTCTCGGTGGCTCACCTGGCTTCTCAGGGTGCCTGAGATGAAAGTCCTTTTATCAAGCAGGGCAGACCTGCAGAATTCATTAACTTTCCTCCAGACCATTCCCTGACCATGGCACATTCTGACACTGCTTTTTCCTTCATTCTAATGTCTTATTTTAAACGTATATGTGGTGTGAATGGAACTGTAGGTGTGTGTGTTTCACCTGTCCATCACTGTCTTCACTGTACTGTGTGTTTCTCTTTCTATTTAATACCCGCTGAGATCGCCGTGTGTGTTTATTACTGAAGTGAGCTGAACTTTTGTGATAACACTTTCTCATCCACTCCGTGTTTCTGTCTGGCGGCCTTGGCGTGTCGGCAAAAACACTGCCAGGGAATGATGAGCATGCTGACTCCCCTCCAGCCTCCCTAATCCGGCCCAATCTAATTTAGATTAGCGCCGAACGTTCCCTCAACATTCTCTGAGCTGCAGATATTACAAACATAGCACACGGCGTTTGGGCGTGTTCGCACAGAATGTCAAGATGATCCCTGCTCGAGGGCCGGGATGTTTGTTCGACTCAGTTAGGAGGTGTTTCAGTGTGTGTGTGTGTGTGTGTTCAGTTCTACACATTTTACTGTCTTGGACCAAATATCCACTGGCACCCATGAAGATGACTGATCCTTCAGTCATTTGTTTCTTATAATCAGGTCTCTGCTGGTTTTAAATTTTACTGTCTGTATATTTTTTCTCAGATTGAATGAGGTACAGTCAACTGGGGGTGGTGGTGGGGGGGGTGATCACAATCCGTAACACATAGACATGGTCAAGGTGACCTATTGAAATTCAAAGTGAACTTCAGCCTCAGTGGTTGTTGGTGTCAGACGGGCTGGCTGAGTGTTTCAGAAACTGCTGATCTGCTGGGATTTCCCCACACAACCGTCTCTGGAGTTTACAGAGAGCGATCAAAAAATGAGAAAATGTCCAGTGAGCAGCAGTTCTCTGGGAGAAAATGCCGTGTTAATGCCAGAGGTGAGAGGAGAAGAGTCGGACCGCTTTAAGCTAATACGAAGGCAACAGGAACTCAAACAACCATTCAGCACATTTAAGGTATGCAGACGAACTTTGAAGCAGGAGAATCAACAGTTCAGGCTGCTGGTGCAATGGTGTCCATCCCACTGTGACCACAGTGTACCCATCGTCTGATGGCTGCTTCCAGCAGGAGAATGCTTGTGCTAAGGAGATTCACATCATGGATGCAGCAGCTGTGTGATGCTGTCATGTCAGCATGGATCAAAATCTCCGAGGAACATTTCCAGCAGCTTGTTGAATCTGTGCGATTAAGAAATGAGGCAGCTCTGAAGGCAAAAGGAGGCCCAACCCAGTACGAATAAAGAGTACCTAATAAAGTGACCAGTGAGTGTATTCGCTAACAAGTTTACTATCAAGCTTGAATTTAATGGAAAATGCATGTCTTCTTCAGTGTCTTCATGTAATAGCTGGTCCCCATAAAAGTTAATCAAGTACAATAAAGGAGATCTACAAAAAGGCCACACAGCTCACTCACAACGACCTGATTCGCTTGAATTCAACAGCCACTGCTAGCGTGGAGCGTTTAATAAACTGAATAAATTCTGATGTAAAAGCAAAGTAGCAGGTTTTTCATTTTGTTTTTGCAATCAGTATTTCTGTGAGTCTTAACTGAGCCTGAGGACGACGGGTACTTCGGCTCTAATATGCAGCCTCCTTTCATCAAAAGGATCTTTTGCTTTGCAGCTCCTCTTTTCTCCTCCTGGATCCATTCTGGAGGTCCTCTGTGAGCTGGTGGGCTACTGTGACCAGAACCTGCTAAAGATGGTGAACTGGTTCGTGTGCTGCTTCACTCACTCAGGTCAAATAATTTTAGACTGTTTGGCGTGAGTGAGTGAGCTGAAGAGGGATGCTGAAGAAGCTGATTGCGAGAAATTTAAAATGGGTCCAGAACTCACAGGTTTGAGCTGAAAGTAAGGCAGCAGTAACTCAGATAAACACTTGCTGTGACATTCAGCCTGTTGGAATACAGCAGCAGAAGACCAGGTCACAGGCTGCACGGACTCAGCTGGAAAAACACAGCCTGATTTGATGACTTTTAATTTCTGCTGCATGAATTCAGGATGGAGCCAAGCGGCCTTGTTCGGACTGCTGCTGGTGCTGTAATGGTGTGGGAAATGTTCTCCTGGCACACTTTGGGCCTCTTAACACCAATCAGTCATGGTTTGCTGCTGCATAGATGCTGATCCTGTGCATCCCTTTATGGCCATGGTTTACAGTCTTATAATGGCTGCTTCCAGCACCATAATGCACCGTGTCCATGACTTCAGCGGCTCACACGGGAGATTGGTGTTGTAAATATGAAGCAGAAATGATGCAAACTCAGTGGAAAAGCAGGCTTGACCCCAGGGCTGGAATTTCGTTCCTAATAAAGTAGTTGTGAGTGAATCATAGGGGGCGCTCTCACGCCTGTCCGGAATGAATGGGGACCTGAAGAGCTGTAGAACAAAAACCAACTTCAGTTCCATTCAGTTTTGTTTATCTAGCACCGAATCACAACAAACAGTTGCCTCAAGATGCAAAAATGTAAATTTCATGATGTGAACTTTTTTTTTCCTGGCAGTTTTCACCATATTTTAATAGAAAGGGGCGAGGCAATAGAGGTCAATTTTTAGATTTTTTTAACGTGTAGTAAAATGCCTTTCTGTGCATCATGTGCTGGTTCAGATTCCCAAATTCTCCACAGAATTATGCAAGATCATGGATCCAGCTGCCTTACACGGTGAAGCA
>VUQJ01022783.1:14933-25095 GCA_015108635.1 Andinoacara biseriatus | reverse complement strand
CCGGGCCTGTTTTTTTTTTTTTTTTTTTTTTTTGCACGGTGTGATATAAAATGAAGCTTTGGCTAACTTAATCACTGGTCTTGGTATTGTATAACAGTTAGCCCCAAGTGTTTTGTTGTTTCCCATAATTATGAACAAACATGTTCTTCCCCAAATTGGCTGCATTTCTGAATGTTTATGGTGAATTGTGTGTGCATTCTTTGAGCTGGTCATTGTTTGCTGCCATCATTGTGAAAATGAGTGTTGCGGCACATCCAGGGAGACAGGAAGCTATTCACAGGGAGATTGGGAATCCCACCAGTGAAGAGAAAGTACAAAAGAGCAACTCTCAGAAATCCAGTGGGCGAGCACGCATGTATCCAAGAGCATAATGAGCTATTCTCATTGTTTGGGCTTCTGCATTGGTTTTATGACAGCAAGGAATTTTATTTTAACAAGTGCAATGTATCCTGCAATGAAGAGCAATAAAAATAAAATATGTATAGAATGTTCTTGATCCATCTATTATCATATCTATGTTACTATTGCTACAATGCTATTATATCTACGGTGACAGTCCATGATACATTTTTATCAATATTTATATAGAGCAGACTAACCTTTTTTATTTATGCATGTCAATAATTTTATTTGTGATCAGTACAATTTAAATGCTATCCGTCCTTTATTAATATAGATATGGCTAGGAGGTGGCCTTCTGGACCTGTTTTTAGCCCAGAAGGTTTTTTTTTTCAAATTTTTTCATTTCGACCAGTCATAAATAGCAACGTAAAATATTTGGAGTCAACAGCCTTGAAAATTGGCCATTTAATGGGCTGATAACATTTAAAACCGGTGACCCCAAAAATAGTTGCTTCTAACTGCTGAGCATTTACTTCAGTAGCAAAAAGTGCACATGCAATAAATACTTTAAAATTGTGGTTACTATATTGAGCGCAAACATTGCCTGAAAGGCAGAAAATTGGTGTTGTTTATAGAAAAAAATGTCCTCGTGATAGCTAAAAGAAGTCAAAGCTTGTGATTATTGGAGAAAAATGAATTTAATCTAGCAGTCTTTGATTGTGCTGTTTATTTTTTCTTGGGACATGAATAATAACCAATGTTTATTTTACACTGCAAAAAATACCATCCAATCATTTTTTCCACTTATTTGGGGCCGGGTTTCGGGGGCAGCAGCCTAAGTACAGAAACCCAGACCTCCCTTTCCCCAGCCACCCCATCCAGCTTATCCGGAACACTGAAGCATTCTCAGGCCAGCCGAGAGATATAATCTCTCCATTGTGTCCTCCTCCCGGTAGGCCTCGCCCAGAACACCTCACCCATCATAGTAAGATGCCCAAACCACCTTAACTGGCTTCTTTCCCCTCATGAATCACCACGTTATTGTGGTGGCAAGTTGGTCCTGGATGAGGGGCCAGACACCCTTATGGCAAGGGAACATTTTAACCGGCATGGTATAGCCACCCTGGAGCCAGTCCTGGAGAGGGAGCTCATGGGACAGGGCCTGGTGGCCAGGCATCAGCCTGTGGGGTTTGGTTGGGAGCAGCCCAAAAGAGGAGACATGGGCCCACCCTTCAGTAGGCCCACTACTGGCAGCAGGTGCCATAGGGTACAAGTGTCCGGTGCATGTGTGTCAGGCAGCAGTCAAGGGTGGAGGCCCTGGTGGAGGCTCTGGTGGACCAATCCCTGGCTACCAAGACTGGCTTTTAGGCAAACAAATATGGTTCCACTAAAACAATTACATTAACACCAACAACACAAACGTTTGTCCAAGTAGTCCAGTTTCAGCAGAAGTTAGAAAATTGGTTCATATGGCAGAAACATTTATCAGAACAAACTTCTGCTTAAAATATTGGTAAAATACATCAAACCAAAAGAAAGATAGTAAGCAGAACTCCTGTTGCTGTTCTATTTCAATGTCTTTGGTAGACTGTTATTCTTCCACTTATGTCACATTCTTAAAGTCAGTGATAAAAGATGATAAAAGTAAGTCTTTTTAGTGGTACCCAGTTGATTCTAACCAAACCAACTAAGTGGCCGTCTGCTACTACATAACAGCAGAGGGTGGGTTCTTGCTCACATTGTTTGGGGGCACATAACATGTGTGGCTTTCATGCTACAACATTGATTTTTGCAAGGGCATGTGCAGCTGAAATGTGAAACCCCTGATTCTGACACTGCACAGCATGTCTCTGTCAGTTCCTTTAGGCCCAGCAGACCCCTCCGCACCCATAGCTTCTGCTTAATATTCATTCTAACCACAGATTACTATACTTGTTTGCATATACTTGACCTCACCAAGTAAAAGTCACCTCTCTTGCCTGTTTGCATCCGAGGGACTACCGTGGAGAACGTCCAGCTATAAATACCAAGGGGTACGGCTGGACGAGAAACCCACACGGAGGCAGTATACAAGACAGTACACACTCACCCATTCATATGAATGGGTGAGTGTGTCCAGACTTTTGACTGGTACTGTACATACTCATGCATACTATGCACATAAACCCACATTCGCCCCTATACCTGCTCAGTGCACAAATGCTGTCTTGTTTTTATTCCCCTAGTGGGATCAATAAAGTTGTCTGTCTGTCTGTCAAAAGCAAGTTCACCTATTTCATTGCAAGGTTGCCCCCTATTATGTGTCCTGTCTGCACTTCTTGTTAGCGTTTTCTCATATTAGATTAGATTAGATTAAACTTTATTAATCCCTTTGGGAGGGTTCTGTCAGGGAAATTAAAGGGCAATATGTATGTCAGTGTGAAAATCCAAATGTTAAAGTGTTAAAAATATGCTGGCAGTGATTAAACCATCACAATTAACTTCTGTTCATCAAAAGAACATGTTTTGATTATTTTTTTTCCCAAGAAAATAATCCCGTCATACATACATTTTATGCCTGCCCCAGCTGTCATAGGGTGAGAGGCAGGGTACACCCTGGACAGGTTACCAGTCTTTCACAGGGCTAACACAGAGAGACAGATTAACAATTCACATCTACCTAGAATCACTAATTAGCCGTACTCCACTAAATATGTCTTTGGACTGTGGAAGGAAACCAGAGTATGTGGAGAAAACCCTTGCAAACTCCGAACAGAAAGGTCATGGATTTAAACCCAGGACCTTCTTACTGGGAAGCAACAGTGCTAACCAGCACGCTACCGTGCTGTCCCACTTTGTACAGTACATGGATATATGAATATTTAAAGTGGTACCTGCCTAACCCCTCATTCACTTGCCTAGAGTATCCACCCATCAGCATTTGCAAACCCCACTCCCAAATTAAAAAATAAATATTTGGAAAACCACAAGATTCCAGAACACTGGGAAGGTGCTTTTCATGCAGGTCAGGGTAGAGAAAAGGCCAAAGACTTCACAGCACCTGGAGCACATTGGACAAGCTGTTAAAAAAAAAAACAAAACAAGAAAAAAACTGTCATCAAGTCCAGTTGCATTCACTTCAGTTGTCTTTCCTGTCCCCTGCTACTTGTGTGGCTGCTTCACTCCACTTTCTGTGTTTGTTTCAGCAGACGGGACAGAGGAGACAGTGTAGAGCATCTAAATAGCAGTAGAACATTACTCCATCCCAAAATATACATGGGTATCTTTTTATTCAGACATATTATTAGACATCTACATATCTAGTAATGTCTTGGTATAATTCCGCCTCGGTCACACAGGCCTAGAGAACCCAGTCGGTGATCCCCTGGAAACCACCCATCACTAAGGAAAAATGTGCATATCCAGACTGGCTGACGACTTGTTGCTGGCGGTCACTGGCAGTCGCAAGTGCTGCACTGAAAACCTCCTTGCGATTGCTTTGGGCAGTAGCAGAATGCCGCAGTAGCACATAGTTTGCATAGAAAATGACAGCGTGAATGCAATAACTTGCTAACCAGTTGCTGAACAATCCTGAAACTAAGAAGTGCGCCACACTAACCAAATGCAGCACCTTTACCTTAAAAGTTGTGCCTTCTGAAACGTGTCGGTTGTTCTCTGTTCAATTGTAGTGAATTTTTGTGCAATTTTTTTTAATAACACAAACTTGTTGCAAGAATGATAACTTATATTTCAAGCAAGCTAGTAAAAAATAACACTAGGTGATAAACAAACTTTATTTATTTATTACTTAACTATTATTTTTTTTTCTGTATCACTGCTTTTTATCTATCCTTTTGCTGTTAGGTTTGGGTAATCTAGTTTAATGTACATTTTACAATTTGAATCACTTGCCACACACACATGAGCCTGCGGCTTTTGAATGCAGCTGATCCATAAAGTCCTCAAAGGACAAATTATGGAAACAGCTGCAATTAGTGGCTGATTTATATATTGTGGTAGGACCTTAGAGACTAATTAAAGGCTTTTGTGTTCTTGTCTATTGGAGACATGCTAATTTGAAGCCTTTTGACTGAGAATCACAAGAATGAGTCTGAAATTCATGCATCTCAATTTGCACACGCCCACTGCAATAATGAACATTCAGTGTAGTTGTTCAAATGGGAACTTGCAAACATGTCCCTAATATTCGGATCTCTGCATCATTAGATTAAATTCTGTATGACGTTAAAAAGAACTGCTTGTCCCTTATTTGATGGAGCTGTGGGAGGGCTTGTGCATTAAACCTTGTTATTGTGCTTATGGCAGATTTCTGAAAAAGGGCAAAACAAATTATCTTCAGGATTTCCCTTGCAAGGAGCAGGTTTTCTCCTGTTTATTAAATTTGTTAGAGTGCTTCTGAGCAATGCACATTTTATCCTCTTAACAGTCAAATTACTATATACTCCAGCAATTACTTAATGTACTCTAATGAGATTTCCCCATGAAATGGAAGGATTCATTTATTTTAATGTGACGCATTCCACCGGGCAGGTTTATGCATCACATCCCCTTGCAACTCACTGAAGCTTTGAGTCATAAATAGTAAGATGAGCTTGGCTTTTAGAATTACCACTGTGGCCACAGTAACAGACGTATATGACTCTGTGATCCAGGCACTGGGGGTCTGTTCAGGGGCATCAGCAGGTCACAGGTACCATTTCCAAGCTAAGCTCTCTACAGCCAGGTATTCTCTAGGATTAGTAAAATGCATTGTAAAAACAAGCCTGCAGGCAGCATTTGTGTAATAGATGATGAGACTACAAAATCCCAAACACACACCACAGAGAAAGAGAATATAAGATAAAATGAAATGCACCACTTTTTGCTCTTGGCCCACTGGCTGAATCACGAATGTCGGAATATACCGGTTTGGGTGATAACGGCAAAATAAAAAATTGAAAAATTGCTATGCATAATTGATCTTTTTTTTTTTTTTGGAAATGCTTATTAAAAAAAATGCATATGATAACATCGTAAACCAATAAGTGTCATTATTGTTATGGTCGCAGAGTCGGTTTGCAGATTATTGTGACTCTTGTTCCTTTCAGTAACTACTCTTCTGCAGCATCAGCTTGTCTATGCACTTTATTAACAACATTCGCTTTTTTGTTGAGGCAGCAATTTCTCTCACACATTGGGACAAAATTAACTCCAACAACAAAGCCAGTACATTAAAGTGGACCTCTTACAGTGGCGCAGTCAGGCTATTGTTACTTTACTGAATGAAGCGCCTGAGATGGGTAACTGTTGATGACTTAATTCATAATATAATTTTTTTTTTAATTTTTGTTTTGGTTTGTTTGCTCTTGCTACAGCTCCTCCCGTCTTTTTTCCAAACGTTTTGAGCTCACGCTAGCCGCTTAATTCATCTGTGCTACTGTGCCCTGTGCCCTAACTCAGTTGAGTCTACAGTTTGTGGATGACTTACTGAGTCTCTGCACTTTGGTTCAATCTTTTCACTGACAATTTTTTCAAAATAAGCATATAAAATGGTGTTTATTCTTATTTCAACTGCCAGCTCTAACCACCAGCCCCTCCACATGGTTCACATTTCCCCAATGCCAAATCTCTTGACCCACAAAACCCAGCAATAAATAACATCAATTAAAATTAACTTCTGATCATAATTCTAGCCTAATTCTTTCCTTTGTAGAGAAAATCAGGCCTAAGCGGTCAATTTTAAGATTTTTTGTTTGGTTGTTTATTGCACTTAAGATAAATACAAATGTTTAATTTTATGAATGTATGTATGTGAATTATAATGTATTGGACAATGTATTTTAATAAAGTCTTACAGTCCTTCCACTGTACGCTAGTCACTGCTTTTTGCTTTTATTTACCTTTCATATTTTTTTGAGGTGAAAATACAATGAAAGTTTTTTGACACTTGATCACTGAGAAAATTTGTAAAATTAAAAAAACAAAGAAACAACTGTCATATGTATATTTTCAGTGCTGCTTTTCTCTTTAATATTCCATTATTAATTCGATATCAGAATCAGAAAGCCATTATTGTCATCAAACACAGGTGCCTGATGAAACTGTGATATCCTAAGAGGTTTGACATTTGAATGGACAAATCCAGCAGCATAAATGAATCCAACAAGGGACATTATTTGAATACAAGATGGAAATGTATGAAAGTACAATAAAAAGATGGGGGACAAAATAATTAGGCGCCTTCAAATCTTCGGCAGCACCACAGTAACACAAACCAATTTGTCATTCCTCGTATCATTTCCTGATTGAATCGGAGTGTTAATAGAGACTGAGAGTGAATATTTACTGATATCAATATGTGTCTGAGCCTTGAATCATACACATTATTAATATGCAGCAGAAATAAATTTAAAAGCGTTCTCTGCTACGGTTCTGACGTGTGTGATCTCGGTGTAAAAAACAGGTTTTGAAAGGTTGTCTGTGTAGCTCACATGATAGGCATAAAAGTTAAACTTAAGCACAGACATTTGTAACTTTTGATGGCGGTGAACAGTTTTTTTTGTTCCAGAATTGACAGAAGATGGCAGAGACATTTTGCTTTGTTACTGAAAGGGATAATATGATGAGAGTGGAGGTGGAGGAGCCAGTGTCTCCATAAGCTGATGTTCCTGTAGGCATCTTTGAAGAAGCTGTCTAAACTGTCTTCTTTAAGGCTGTAGCCGAGACACGGAGGGATTTTGCTGTCTTACATTTGACAACATGTTTGTTACTGTACCAATTACATATAAATTAAATTTAATATTAGATGGAGCATGCATTTGCTTGGAGGGGTGTTTAATTAGTGTTTATATAAATCTCAGTTAATGGAAGGGTGCACATCATAATATTAACTTTATAAAGACAGAAAGACTCCAGCTCCAACTTTTTTTTTGTCATTTCTCATTGTAAGTTATATAAGGTGAAAAAGTCCAATATATTAATCTAGATTGCATTATGCCTGCTCTCCTCCCATGGCTCGGATATCATTATCCTTCTGTCATCGTGTACGATCGAATGCCTTAATTGCCCGACTGTCGAGATCCCCTTTTTTCCTGGGAAAAAACATTGTACATTTTACAATGCATCAGTGTGAATACACAGTACATATACAGTCCTGAAAGCTTTAGTGCTGATGATGAATGCACAGCTATGCATTTTAAAGTTTTGAACAACTGATTCTACAGTATCTACAATTAAAATTGCACAACTTGCTGAAATTATAACCAGTTTTCAAGTGACCGGTATTAATTTCTAATTGAATTTTCTGATTTGTCATAGAAGTGGTCCTTGATGCCAACTTATTTAAAAGAAAAAAAAAAAAAAACTACACTCCACCCCCACCCCAGATCACTGCAAAACAAACAAAAAAGTTTTATATACACTACAAGATGCAGCGGAGGATTATCTGTGTGATACACCACCATCTAAAAGCAATATTGGACTTTGATGTTCATATAGATATGTTTGCAACTTTTGAGCAGTCATCCTGACCATTTGAAAAATTGAAAAAAAAATGTTTTCCTTTGAATTTCATGTAAAGGTAGAGTGCTCGAGTCCAGTTATCTGCACCCACAATGTGGTATTTGGGCAAAATAAAAGGACATCTTAATGGAGAGACAAGAGCCTGAGATATTCTGCTGCTCTGATGAAACAGCCAAACACACACACATACACTCCTACCTTAAATCCATTATGGCTTTGGACTTCAAAGTAGATATTGGGTTTTCGAGCAATGGAAAGAGTTTTTTTTTTTTTTAAATGGAGCGAGGCGCTCCATGTTTGCTGAGCAAAATTTAATACTTCATGTAATGTGTACTGCTCCCTTCACTAGTCCTAATATTTTTCTCCATTTTTTTCTCCATTTATTCCTGCCTTAGTTTGTGTCTGTGTTTCTGCATTTGTTTTGAGACCAGTTGTCACGGCCCTTACCCGTCTTTCTCTTTTGTTTTTCAGGTGGAATTTTCGAACAAACAGATGGACCTGTTTCGCTTGTCAGTGCAGAGGAACTTGCCTTTAAATTTGCAGTCAATAATATTAACAGAAACAGGACTTTGTTACCAAACACAACATTAACTTATGACATACAGAGGATTAATATCTATGACAGCTTTGAGGCATCAAGAAAAGGTGAGTAACTCGTCTTATATTTATTCAAGGATTGTGACCACAATGTGGATGAAGGCGGGAATCTGGTTCGTCACATTGGCATTTGTTTAGTATTAATCTTTGTTTTTTGACTTGAGAATTCTTAACTCCTACTGCGACAGGCCATAGCTTAGCTTCTTCTCAATCTCTTGTCCCTTTCTCCTCTTTAGCTTGTGATCAGCTGTCTTTAGGCGTAGTTGCAATATTTGGGCCTTCACACAGCTCATCATCGAATGCCGTGCAGTCCATCTGCAATGCACTGGAAGTACCGCACATCCAGGTGCGGTGGAAACATCACCCTATGGACAACAGAGACACCTTTTATGCCAATTTATACCCAGATTACTCATCATTAAGCTATGCTATCCTGGACCTGGTGCAGTTTCTCAAATGGAAAACAGCCACAGTTGTATATGATGATAGCACAGGTAAACAAACTGGTATACTCTAGCATGTTACATTATCATTTTTATTCCGTTAAACAACATAAGAAAAGCCGCATCTTTATTTGTATTGTTTCTTGTCTAATAAGGTCTCATAAGACTACAGGAGCTGATAATGGCGCCATCCCGGTATAACATCAGACTAAAGATCCGCCAGCTTCCTCTCGACACACAGGACACGAGGCCCCTTCTCAAAGAAATGAAGAGAAGTCGGGAGTTCCGCATCATCTTTGATTGCAGCCACCATATGGCTGCACAAATTCTCAAACAGGTTAGTATGGCGTATTTATAAATGATCCTATTGTCAGATCTCAGAACAGATAGACAAATGAAAGCATGTGGTCCTGACCAATATCACGGATCCTGATATTAATTCTTATCAGACTGGTTTTGATTGAAGTTACAGAGGATTTCACATGGGACTGAGCAGCAACACAAAATGCACCACTAAAAATAAGACAGCAGCAAACTGGCAGGGAGTATGGGGATTTCCACAAGTATTTTTTTTTTTTTTTTACACCAATGTGGTTCTGGTGCCCAGAACACTGGTGCTGGTTCCGAAAGGCTAGCATGGACACAACACTACTAAAGTGCTGGTTCCAAGATTGGAACTACTGATATGAGAGGGATTACAAGAATTTCACTAGTGACAAATTCTGTCTGCAATGACTTTCTTCCCACAAAAAAATGACTCCAACTTCTAATACATGAAGATACATAATGTTCAGTTCTGAAATCTATTGAAGGTGGGCTGGTGCTCAGTAGAGACCAAGGTAGAACTGACTCTGCCAGAATCGGCACAAAATTGATGATAAATAGGTGAAAGTGAGAAAACTTGTAACTGCTGCTTGGATATTCCTTTCATTCGGAAGAGTTTTTGAGCAGATTTCTTGTAATCATGAGCAGAGACTGCCAGTCTATTCATTCTTTGGTTTTTGCCAGTTAAATATTTACAAAATAATATGAGACAGTGAATTCCTCAAGGATAAAGAAAAAAAATATCGACATACACATTCTTATTCTGTTAGCTACACTTTTAACTACGAAAACAAAAATATGATTTAAGATGTTTTATTATTTTTACAGTGTCTATACTGTGTTTTGATATTCACGATTGTCACTCAACAAAAAGCTGTCACTGTGATGCACAGAGCAGAGAATATGTAGGTGGTCTGATGCTCTTTGGATGTCAGGAACAGGCTGGTGGATCCCCC
>VUQJ01022782.1:10499-22325 GCA_015108635.1 Andinoacara biseriatus | reverse complement strand
TGCTAAAATTCATCACAGCGCTCCCCTGGAGCTCCTCCAGTGAACGGGGACACTCTGGGAAATGGACCTACATCAGTGGGGAAAGGCCTCCATGTTTGCACTAAGCACTTCAAGGATGAGTTTCAGCAACCTCCGTCAGTATAAAGAGGGATTTGCTGAAAAACTTGATCTGATTGAGGGGTCAGTTCTTCTCTCTATAGAAACCACCACAGACACAGCAAAGCGGTAAGCTCCAAATAACACTAAAATGGCAACAAACTTTATTTTAGACAAATTGTGTGTTGATGTGACGTCCTGGCCATTGTTTTGATAGTAGCATTGTGCCTTCTGTTAGCGCTGTGTGCTAGCTGTTAGCTCCTTGAGGATATAACTACTGCATGTTTTGAATAACTTTATTTGGCTTTGTGTTTGCCTTTTTTGTCTTACTCAGTGTTTCAGTGACGTTCTTGATGCTAGCTAGCTAACTCTTCTGTCGAGGCTTTGTTTACTTCATTCAGACTGTGAATAAACGTTTCTCTGCCGGTAGCTAATCGTAGCGCTGCTATCAAACTACAATAATGACCGAACGGGGCGGCGTTGAACTCTCTGCAGCCTGGAGGGGGGCGGGGCACAAGAGACGGCACCATAACCTCTTGTTCTGAGCCGGGTGTCAGAAAAGGGGTCAATGTGGGGTCTGTGGAGCTACAATAACGAGGAACTGGGACCAAAGCATTCCAGTTCTACTTTATATAGACCACAAGTGAATGATTTATGTATGAAAAGGAAGGATTTAAAAGCATGATACGTGTCCTTTAACTTTAGCATTTAGGGGCTGTGATGCTGGTTTTTGTAGCCAGAAGAGTCCACAGCTGTATCTGTATATTTGAGATGCTTGTGTATTAAATACAAAACTAAGAGAGGAGTTTTCTGTTCTCTGCAAGCAAAGGATCTTTGGGCACTTCTGCGCCAGAAACAAAAATCAAGTGTTCACAGTTCTTTAGTTCAATCTATTAAAAAAATGCCAAATACAGTTTGGCAAAACTAAAATAATATTTGTGATTCCCAAAGAGCTGTTAGCTGACGGCATCTCAGCATAGTGAGCAGCGTGTCCATAAAAATGAGGAAACTGGACACGTGGAGGACAGAAGAAGAAGTGTGAGGCCTAAAAACTCTACAGCAGATATAGAAAACCTGAAGGTCACCTCCTTAGGTAGCAGGAACAAATCCAGCAAAGAGCTGACACAGCAGGACCTGAGAGATCATCTGGACCTTCAGCTGATCCATCTGCTGTTCACTGAAGCCTCATTAGAAACGGTCTCAGTGTCAGGAAGCCGTTCTTCAGGAAGGGAAACAGGGAGAAACCCTGAGGTTTGCCACATCACACAAGAACTGGACTGAAGATCAGTGGCAGCAGGTCTGATGGATCCACATTTGGCATTTTTGGTTAAAATCACAGTCTGAATGTACGGAGGAGGTCAGGAGAGGTCAGTGAGTGTCTGCAGCATCTGTGAAACATGGTGGAGGCTCTGTGGTGTTGGACAGCTCATTAAAATTGATGGATTTATGAACACAGAACAGTCCCATCAGATTTGGATCCACCATAAAATACCATCTGAAAGCTTCTGATTAGGAGCAGCTTCATTTTCCCAGCATGACAATGATCCCTAGAAAAGCACACAGGTGAACTCTGGGATCATCCTGACAAAACCAAAAAAGGTAGAAACATCCAAATGAGAGCTTTGAATGTCCTTCAGGAAGCCTGGAGAACTGTTCCTGAAGCAGCTGAAAGAAACTACAGGAAGCTGCCTCAGAGGGTTCAGGATAAAGGAGGTCACACCAAATACTGACTTTAAAGCTCGTTAGAATTATACAAACTCTGTTTCTGCCTCGTATGCTGCACTTCCACGCAGCAGATTATAAAGAAAGGAGAATCAAGACTTCTGCACAGTCCTTAATGACACAAAGCAGAGCCAGAAACCCTCGACTGCAGAGACTGTAAGCAGCCAGTGTTTGACATCTACCCCCCCCCGATGACAGAAGAGCTGCTGGAGTGAAGTCACGGGCTGTGAACAGAGCTTCATTGATTTACCCATCAGAACAAAGGAGCAGCAGAAACAGGCGGCGCGGCTGCATCTGTGTGCAGGTGATGATAAACTTTCAATTTTATCTTCAAGGAGGCTCGTGATGAGAACCCGACACAGACTCCCAAAAACCAAAGAACGAGGATCCATGGCCTTTGTGGAGCCCAGAGGGTCAAAAAATCATTATAAATATCTAAATAGAAATATAAGAAATATTATTTTTACTTTAAAGATCAAAACTGCCATCAAATCATTATTCTATAGTTAATCCAACAGTTCCATATAAAACATCAAGCTGAATGAAGCATGTGCATTTTTAGACTTTGTCCAGTGCACTCAAATATATTTTTCCACCTTTTTTTAGGTTCTGGGTGAGTTTTAATTCACTACAAACAACACTGGAAACTTTTTAACCAACAAACGTCGAGGAAAACACCGCGGAAATGTTGCCGGGTAGAACGCGAAGGCAGCATTGTGCTGGGGTCTTAACGGGGTCCCAGCACCAAACTGCCGCCCCCGGAGCCCCTCAGGAGGTGGACCCGGCCCTGTTCCACGGGGCAAAAATAAATGGATAAATGAGCGCGAGGCCCGCACTCAGGTGAGTTCCCTCTGCGGGCTCTCAGGTGCTGCTTGTGCGGATGTGAACGCGCAGAAACCTGCGGACACTCACCAATGCCGCTGATCTCCTGTCGACTGTTCAGGCGGCTCCTCTCGTCCGCGATGGCCTTCAGCATCTGCTGCAGGGACCCGTCCAGCTCTCCGTTCTCCTCCTCCGCGGGCCCGACAGTCTTACACAAACCGGGGAAGGACGCCATCTCCGAGCTGGGATCATGACAATCCGAGCTAACAGCTTCCGATGGCACCGGTTCACGGCTGACCGCGGCGCAGGACGAGGATCCACCCCGGCTCTTCCTCTGCTTTACCCGTAATAAGATTCTCTCCGCGGCGTTACAGCGCTGCCGGAGATCGGGACCGGCGAGCTCAGCGGAGGTGGCCGAAAAACGCGCAGGCAGGTCGGACTGCTGAGGGAGACTCCGGTCCTTCTGTTGTTCGGATCAGCTGGAAACACCCCTCACACTTCCTGTAACAACACGAGTCTCTTAAAGGGCCAGAGCCCCGGAGCGCGGGCACGCGCGGGCTGAGCGGGAGAAAGCAGCGGTGTTACAGAAAAAGCCGTGCCCTGAGAACTTAGTGAACGCGGCGGCCCCCGTCCGCCTGAACAAACATAAACACAAACGAAACGTAAACAAAATATAAAACAAAAACAACACAAGTAAGCAAAAGTAAACATTAATAAATAAAGACAACATCAAATTTAAGAAGCATCTTTAGATATCAGCAGGTCATGAAACTAAATTAAACAAAAATCTTAGTAAGTAAATTTTTAAGAAAAAAAAAAGATATGAAGGTGCTTATCAAGTATAAATTTGGACATAAACTAAAAACTACTGGATGAAATTAGAATCTAAAAAGAAAAATGAGTCCATACATTAAATAACTATCTCCAGACATTTGGAACAAACTGAGCTGAAAAGTCCAAAATCTGAGACAAAATCAAATCAATAAATACGTATTTCGTAAAAAACAAAACAAAAAAATATATTTTATTTTTTTAATAAATGGGGTGAAAAGATAACTTCCAGATTCCTCCTGCAGGCTTTCACTGAAGCCTACTCTCCTCCGGGGCCGAGCGGTTCCTTAATCAAACGCACCCCTGGGTTATGGAAGGAAGCGCTCAGCGAGTCCCCGCCCGGTTTGAGAGAAAGCGGAGCTGATCGAGGATGAAACATTAAAAAGAATAAGAATATGCCTTCTGTGAGCTGTTTTCCATCTTTGAACATCCCTGTTTGGCCGCCAGTGTCTGTACTTCAGGAGCGCTTCGCTCACTTTGGCTGATACTGGAAACCTCAGGTTCTGATGTTCCGGTCACTCCTGCAGCCCGTCAGAAAACAAACCCCCGCACAGACCGCAGGATAAACGGCTCTCTGAAACGCTTAAACTCATATTAAATCCGGTTATAATGAATAAAGTGAGTGAATAAAGTTTTTGTGACGGTGACAGAATTCTGCGGAACACCGACTTCACCCCGCAGCAGTTCCCGCCCACAGAGACCAGACCTGACCGCCGAGCAAAGCGCTGCATGGAAACGAACGCATCCTTTTGTTCAAGACAAAAGATTACGTCATTGTTTTACGAGCGAGTGACGCGAGTTAAAACGTCAGAAATAACCAGACAGAGGTCCAGTCCGGAAACTGACATTTTATTTTGAATCCATAAATTTGTTTCTCCCCACGAATGAACAAATAACTAAATAAATGATTTTTAAAAGAAAAAATATTTTAAGGATAAAATGGCTGGAATCTGAAATGAATTTTTTTTCTTTCTTTTTTTTTTACTTAGAACCGTTTATTATTTTTAAATAAATCAGTAAATGTTTAACCATCCTCCTCAATCCCAGTGCAGCCTTTGACAGGACCTCAGCTCCACCCCCCTCCATAGATGAGCATCTATGGGGTTCACTGAGACCCCAACTCGCCTGGGTCCGGTCACGTTGGGTGTTACTCAGGGTTCTGTTCTCGGTCCTCTCTTTTTCATCAACTACCTCCCAAAACTTAGACATTTTTAGAAAACATGGTATTCATTTTCACCTCTATGCAGATGATCCAAGCCAACCTCAGTCCCTCCTAAATGGTGATAAAACAGAAATTCTGCTCCTTGGCACGTCTACTCCCGCCAAATCAAATAATTTTACTCACTATTGATAATTTTACTGTCCCCTCTCCCAAAGTCAAGAGTCTGGGTGTTGTCCTAGATAGCGCTCTCTCCTGTGAGGCCCTCATCAGTGACCCGACTCATTTACACATCACCTGCCTCAGTCACTTCACACTCTCATTACTGTAACTCACTTCTTTCCAGTCTGCCGCTCAAACTCCTCCATAAACTTCAGATGGTGCAGAATTCCGCTGTCCCCATCCTTACATGTTACCCCACCCTTCAGGAGCTCCACTGGCTCGCTAAAATCGTCACACTGATAATCATTCTCCTCCTCACCTACAAATCTCTTCATAACTTTACACCCCTGAACATCACTGCTCTCACTCATCTTTACACTTCATTCCTCCTCTGCCTCTCGCCCTCCCACCGGGGGTCCTGACCTCAGTGCCACCACCCGTAAATCCTACCTGAAAACTCACCTGTTTACACAGGTAACAGGCATCAACGATGACGCTCTGCAGGGATTTCACTGTTTTACTTTATCCAAAGAGATATGACATGATGTTGAATTAATATTAAAAACTTTAAGGACTTTGAGAAGGAAAAATTTTAAGTTTTGTAGTAACTTTGTGTTATAGTTAATAATTTGAAGTGTTTTTTAAATAATAAAAACTACAGTAATACTCACACTACTAATAAATATTTTTAAATAGTTTTAAGACCAGAAACTAAAAGAGTTTGATTTTTGGTACTCATCAGTTTCTGCTGGTTAATAAATAAATATTTAGAGTATAGCAAAAATATGATTTTACTGCTTGATATATTTTTCATTTTACTTTGTCTTCATTTATTTTTGACTCCATGAATCAAACTGCTGTCACATGAAATTTAAACAAGCTGAATTTTGCTTTACAGAAACGTTTTTATTATTTTTGACTTTATGAAACAAAAAGGCTTCGGTCAGGAGTTTATGAATGACCGGCAGTCGGAGAGTTTTTCATCCCGGTTTTAGTAAAACTGATTTTTGTGTTCATTCGACTCAGAGTGAAACAGGAAGTGATGTCTCTGATGTCTGTTTTTTTGATCAGTGATGAACCAATGATCAGATGAATCCTCGCCGGACGTCTGCGGGTCGTCCTCCCGTGGGTCGGATTCTGTGGAAATCGTGGGGAGGTCGTCCACGGGGGTCCGCGAGTGGGCCGATGGGGTCGTAGCGGGGGCGGGGCAGCAGGCCATGGGGCAGGGCTGGTCGCTGGTCGTACTCGCCGCCAATGATGCCCGGCATTGGGGGGAAGTGGGGGACAGGAATGGGGTGGAAGATATCTCTGTCATGGAAAGGAGGGAGGTAACGAGGGAAGCTGAAGGGGCGGGCTAATTTTCGACGCTCAAAGCGCACTTTGTAGACCTGGAGGAAAAAATAAAAACAATATTTACACAAAAACATCAAAAATCCACAGCAAATCAGAGCAAAGATCTTCTACATACAGCTCTTAAAGTTTTGGCTGCATCATAGTTTAGATTTGTAAACTCCTGCTCTCTGCTGGTGGGGATGATATTACATCCAATTTAACTGAAAACATATTTATCAATCAGTTATAAATCAGAATCAGTTACCATTATAAAAGAAACACGTTGGATTTCCCACTGTAAATTTAGGGGTAAAATAATGAATAGCTTAATGTAAAGTTTTAGCTTCGCACAAAAACACGTAAAGTTTTTTTTTCATGCTTAAAAAAAACATTTTAAACCATCTGAAATGAACTGAACACATCAGCAGAATTTGAAGAAATACATAAATTTATATCCACACACAGATAAAGACGTGACGATGATCAGTCAGAGCCAGGAGGCACACAGGTGATACCACTTTCTACCACCAGGTGGAGCCGCCAATCAAGCAGACTGTTGTACTTTTATTTACACAGAATTTTAAAAAAATACATACACAGACCGTTTAAATTCCATAAATTCCTGTCACATTAGGAGGTTTTAAGGACTGAAACATATTTAATGATTTAATTTTATAAAGAGTCTTTCTCACCTCTTTCCAGTCAGTGTATCTGGATCTGCTCGGTTCTGAATCTGAACGGCAGCAAACACATTCAGTCAGTTTAATTATAATAATTTCATTAAAAAACAGAAAAAACCTCTGATGACAAAAGCAAACTGAGAAGCACTGAGAGCACAAACCTCCCCGAGGCAGCGCCCTCTCTGACGGGGGGTCACATTAAGGAAAAATTAAATTCAGGAGCAAATTCAAAGCTGTAACTTGGACTCACTGACAAGTTAAAGAAATATAATAATCAAGGATGTTTTAAAGACACAAAAACCATGAAATTAAAGCATCTTTAGGATTCTTATCCCACCTGAGAAGTCGCGGCGGTACAGGTGTCTCCACAGCGACGAGTCCGCTGTGGAGGCGTTGAAGTGGCGGCTGACCGCCGACAGTCTGACCACAGAGCGAACGTCGAGCAAGCGGAGGACTCGGAGGAGGAGCTCCGGAGGAAGAGCAGGCAGACCAAAGGCCACAGGGAGAGCCATCGCTGAAACACCGCAGTTAGTGTCAAATGTTAGCTTGTTGCAATCTTCTTAGAGAGAAACCCCATCAATGAAAACTTGACTGAAGCTCTTACGAGTAAAACAAGATCTGTTGGAAAACTGATGCTCTAAATCACCTTCCCAGTCACATCAGGACAGATTTTACTGGAATTACTCATTAACATGAAACAGATCTGATCAGTTACAGTTTACATACAAAAGAAATGAGTTTGTGTGAAAAGAAAAACTAGAAAAGGAAACTTGTTCGAGCTCTAAAAGTAAAAAAAAACATTTAAAAATGACGATCTGAAATCCTTAAATCTTATATGAAAACTCTGATATTCATGTTTCTTTATTCAAAAGACTTTAAAAAGACGTTACAGCAACTAAAACTTTAAACACACCCTGAATATAACATAATAAGATGCTCAGTAAGTAAAAACCTGGACACAAACACAGATATAACGTTGAATATCATCTGCATAGAGTCTAAATTTTTACGTCATCCTATATGACCCGTGTCTCTCTTGGCTTAGCTTGAGATTTTGGAGTTTTGCATTTTTTTCCCTTCACTTTTAGCCAAATAAAATGTCACTTTGAGATTTACAGATGTCTGTAAACGGCAAAACCCATTTTTATACCTCTTAACTTCATTTTCTCAGACATTTTCAATAAAAAAATGCAGTTTACTGATTTCAGCATTACGAGTGCTTTCCCTGTGTGAAAGTAATTTATTTGTTGTACTTTAGGATTAAATTAGAGGATTAGGTTGACGAGATGAGATGATTTCAATCAAAATCTGTTTGTCATAAGAGAAGTAAATTTGAAAATCATCTACATAGAGTGCAACTTCTAAAGTTGCTGATCTTCCCCATTGGAAGCATGCAGAAGACAAACGGCAGAGGGCCTAAACCGGAACCTTGGGGAACACCATAGGAAATAAATGAAGAATAAACAACATTTTTAGGCTTTGGTGGAAGCACAAAAATATGTTCACTGCTGATTTATGGTGAACTGACTTAATAATGTAAACCAATTAAATAAAATGGACAGTTTAAAAGACACTTTAATATTTATATCTTAATAGTTAGAGTAATAGTTCATAAGTCTGGTTGAGATTTTGATAGGTTAATGTCACCCTCTATGGTTTTCATGAGAGTGAGATTTTGGAGTTTTGCATTTTAACTTCAGTTTTAATCAAAGTAGACGTTGGTATAAATGTGTCCTAAATTTACTGATTGTTGAAACGAGACTTAACAAGACTTTAACTTCTCTGAGGTTTTCTCTGATTGAAGCTGATGAAGTGGATGATTTTAGCAGCAACACACTGCGAGTCATTTGAGAGGGGCGTTACCTTCTCTGGCAGTGGCGATCAGCGGGTACGCCAGCTGGTCTTTGAAGAGTCGGGACAGTTTGCTGAGATCTTTAAACGCTGCTGCTGCACTCCCTCCTGAACAACGACAGACACAGAAGATTAATGACAGACGCTCTGATGCCAGCAGCGTCGTTATGCTGACCAATCACAGCTGTACCTGGCCACTCGTTGGTCACGTAGCTGGATGCGTTCAAACACAGTTTGCGGACAGTGTCGACAGTTTCCGTCACCTTCAGAGTCGCTGTTAGAAGAAGAAATGGGTCAGAAACACGGCCTGGGCAGGATCCTGAAAGGTCAAAGGCTCCTAACTTTCTGCTCAAATTCAGCTTTTTTTAAGCTCTCCTTTCTCTCTCTCTCCCCTCAGCAGATGACTGCCCCTCCCTCAGCCTGGTTCTGCTGGAGGTTTCTTCCTGTTAAAAGGGAGTTTTTCCGTCCCACTGTCGCCAGGTTCCGCTCACAGGGGGTCGTCTGATTGTTGGGTTTTCTCTGTATTATTCTAGGGTCTTTACCTGATAATATAAAGTGGGTTGAGGTAACTGCTGTTGTGAACTGTGAAATAAAACAAAAAATTTTGATTTTGTGTTTTCAACATATTCAGACCACATGCCACCCACCTGATTAAAAACTAGACCAATATACCAGCTAACCAATATCAGTCTTCATTTAAGGACCACTGAAGACAGAATAAAAAAGATGGTCCTCACATCACTGGTGAAGTTTACAGTTTACAGGTCCTTACGTTTTCCTTTTATCAGGTCATGGTTGGTTTTTTTAAAGCAGAGCTTGAAGCTCAGATTTTTTTTTAAATGAGCAGCAGCGGCTGAAAACACACCTGTTCAAAGGTGGAGCTAAAACTAAAGATGAAGAACGCCTTTAAAGAGGACTTACTGTTGATGACGAGCATCGGGCCCATGCACACCGACACCACCGAGGCCAGGCTGCTCTCACACAGAGGATGAGTGTACTGCAGCCTGTAGACTCCACCCGCACACCTCCACCCAGCAGGCATCTCGCCAGGCTTCAGCTCACTGCCCTGTGGAGATGTACACACTGACTCAAAGTGTCTACCACAACCTGTTTACCTGTTTACCCCCTGCCTTACCTGAGGAATGAAACCGGTCTCGAGCATCAGGAGATGTCCGGCCACCATGATGGCGTCGTTGGGGCTGGTGGCCTGGGCCGTGTGGTAGAGGAGCTCCAGAGAGAGCGGCGCCTGACCCTCCTCGGCCTCGCTGCACAGCATCGGCTCCCAGACGGCAGCTGAAGGTTTAGAGTCTGCGGTGTCGCAGGAGTCCTGTGACTCTGTGAGGACCGCGGGACTCCCACCACTCCCGCCACCGCTCGGCTGTTTAACGACAACATAACTGAGAGTTTAGTGACGTGAAGGACACGTCTACGTCCCACTGTCGGGGCCAGCGAGTGAAGCAGCAGCACATCCTGACAGTAAAATAATCTGTTGTTGTTTTGTTTATGTTTCACTGCAGTCCCAGCATGAAAATACCAAAACAAACACCAACCCACCACAAACGGCTCAGATCCACAAGCATTCACAATCACACCTTTGCTGACCGGATTCTGAAAATGCAGGACTGTGACCGGCTGCTCTCTAACTTCCTGCTAACTTTATGAACCTCATAAATCCGCTTTTTTCTCAGATGTGAAACTTTATCGTAACACCTGGAGAACAGCCACACTTTGCCCGCCGCACGCCGACTCCTCGGGCTGTTTAGCTCCTCGATGAAGGCTCGCGCGCCCCCGACGACTCTTTCAGGTTAATATGAACTGTTATTTAAAGGGCAGGTCAGTAAGACAGTTTTGAACCCTGTGAATCATCTCAGATTTCAGAGGCCAAGCTGCTTCCTGCTCACCTGGACGCTTCTCTGATGTGTTTGCTGGACGGAAACTGAGACGAGTCAGAGCGTTAATGCTGTTTTATGATGGGAAGCTGTTCAGGAGAGATCACGTGGATCCAAAGTGTGTGTATCAGGTTTACATGGATGTGTAAGGATCTGTGAGGAGCTGCACGCTCTCTTACTGCACTCAGTGTTTGGTGCGGTGTGATTTTACGTTATTATTTAGCTCATAAAAACACATGAAAGTAAAACTGTGCACTGAAGCCAGAAGTATGTGGACACCATCTGGGTCAGTTTAAGGTTCGGTCCAGGTCCAGTTTAATTTTTAAAGGTGAGCAGAGTCTAACCACACACACCTGGACTGGAAACAGCCTCCATACGGCAGCAGATACCTGTCCCACCCACCTGAATAACCTGCTACATTTTTCCAGAACCAAAGGAGGAGCTTCCACAGGTGAATGTCTCACCTGGCTGGAGGACATGCTGGGGGTCTGTCCGCTTTGCCTCTGGTTCTTCGAGCTGTCGGCTGCTGTGTGGGTGGAGCTTGTGGACGGGGCTGAGGTGGTGGAAGCGGCAGCAGGTTCAGACTGCGGCAGGTGGATGCAGATCAGATCTCCGGAGACGATGCCGCAGGACGCCAGAGTCTGAGCGCCGTCTGTCAGGAGCTCAGAGCCGTTCAGAGACAAACCGAACTCTGTGTCTGAGCTGAAATACAAACAACCAGATTACAGGCGTCACAGAGACGAACAGAACTGTGGAGAGCTGAACCGACCTGAGTCCGTGAGAGCACAGCAGCGTCTCCTTGATGTGATCTCTGAGGTCCTTCAAACTGGGATCTTCTCCCAGTAACTCCACCCGACTGGTCTGCCTGTTAATCCGAACACGCAGCTTCATGCTTCTGCGCACGCCACGCACACACACACACACACACACACACACACACACACACACACACACACACACACACACACACACACAGTAATGGAAGGACACAGGGTCTGTTAGAACTGTGTAGAATAGACTGATGGTTAAAGAATATGTTTACATGTTTTGTTATTTAAATAATTTACACTTGAATTAGTTACTTTTCTGGACAGAAATATGAATATCTGGGGGGGGTGTTGCATTTAGTATATTATTATTTTCACTAAGGAAATATTATTTATTATTTTTATGTAACTTTCTAGATTTTATCTTTATTATTTTTATATATTTTCTATATTTTTAATTTTCTGTTATTTACACTTATTTTTATGCAACTTTGTACACTTTATTTTTTTCATTT
>VUQJ01022780.1:67245-82858 GCA_015108635.1 Andinoacara biseriatus | reverse complement strand
TTCATCACATAATGAACAATAAAAGAAATGGACAGTGTGCTCCACTGGTTTTGCATTATAATGTTGAACTTTGTCCTTTAATGGGACTTAAATCATGTTGTAAAATTGAAAAATAATGAACACCAGCAGCCCGTTACAGCATCCTTGCACTTATTGTCCTGTCATTTCTTCGATCAAACAGATGAGAACATAATGCCTGCCAGAGATCGGCGCAACTAGATCTTGCTACAGCCTGGCTACCATAAAACTTAATGCTTTGACTGAAATGTTGCAGTAACCAAGCTTTGCGCACATAAACTCACATAAAGCCGACAGAGACCGATTCTTTCCTTTCACTGGGACAATATTAAAAATGCCTGACGCCTTTAAATCAGCTTCTCGTGCTGTGACTGATGTGGGAACACTTCCCAGCTCCAGCCGATCATTGTAATATATGATGCTGTTGGTTTCCTCATGGCAAGCAGTTGGGTAGCACCGGTCACCACTGTGCTGAAACACTTTTAATCAACCAGAGCCTACTGTGAAAGCCCGAGCCCCACCCGGCTCCCCACCTGCCAGAACCGAGCAGTTCACCTCAGCAACCTCAAAGCGACGGCTAGTATTTAGTAATATCGTGCGGCGGTCCGGCAGCTTCTACTATAATGTACCCACTGACAGCACTACCCTCGCACAGCCCGGCTACCCCCTTCTAAGGTTATATTACAACACAGTGGGAGCTCTGAGAGAGCAGAGGACGGGAAGCGGTGATTATTTGGAAGTTCTCAAGACAAGCTGGCATGTTCCCAGGCTACGGTGGGGGTAGGCTTTCTCCCAGCAGGCCCATGCGCTGTGTAGTTTGATTAAAACTGAAGTAGACAGAGTTTCTCATGTATGTGGTCTCTACTGGCACATTTCTTCCAATTACCCATCACTCCCACTTCATGAGTCAGAGGTGCTCATGCATAGAAACTTGCATTTTGACCCTTGAGACCCTTTGTGGGTTTTCCCAGTGTTATTCTAAGAAGCATGTACACCATTCAGAGTAGGACTGTGTTTGTGGTGATAAACCACACTACACGGTGGAAACCAAGGCATGGGAAGGTGATTATTCCATGATGAAATAAGACTGAAACAAAAAAAAAAGGAAACACAAAGCCCGAATTTTGTAACATAAAGTTATCTGAATCTAACAATAAATGTATGATTACACGTAGCTGATAAGCGGCAGCCCAGAACATGTTTGCATAAGCACCCAGCAGTATTACAATTACAGAAGAGGAGAACTTGCAGTGAACCCAGGAAGAATAATGGCACGGCTATTAGCAGCGGCAATGCCAGAACTTGCCTCTTCTTCAGACTTCCAAAAAATTAATAGAGGTGAGCTTTATTTATTTATGGTATGCTTTACCTGCTTTAAAGCAAAATAAAAAAGAGGAAGTTCTGGGTTCAGCGTGGAATACAAAAATGCTTCCACTCAACCAAAAAGAAGGCTCAACATTACCCAAAGGCTGCACGGTGTGATGATGTTGTTTGGTGTGTGATGTGATGCAGTGTGTCAGATGCCTCGTACAGCACATTCGCACAACCATAGTTTGCAAAATGATTGCCTCTTGCTAAAAAGAGTATATAAAAAGTGTATTCTATAATGTTTTCTCTTCTTAATTTTACAAGAATCTCTTGATTTTGATTCCTCTTCGGAGATGCTGATGTGTGATGGTACGGCTGAAGAAAATAACATAATGATCTATTTAGTGATCGGATCGAGTTCCACATGTGTATTTGGTTGTACTTCCAGGAACCACCACATAACAAAACACAACAAAAGCTAATCTGGGCTGATTATCTGAAGTGACCCCAGGGCTAACAGTACTGGGAAACCAACTTATTCGACTAACATAACAGAGGGTTTTTCCTCCTCTTCCTCCCGTTCTCCTGACACTGTTTGAATGCACTGTAAGTTTGTAAGATATGGATTTTCGAGTATACACACTATACAGCTGATAATTCTTTAGTGTAAAGAAGTTGTAGCTCTGAAAATTTTTAGGGGCTGAGGCCAACCTCTGACCATTTCCTTTTGTTGCCTCAGATTAAGTAGAGGAACACATTAGCCAGTGCTTCTTATTACTCTTTCTGTTATGGCAACTACCAAGCTGAGAAGCTCCGACTTGCCTCTTGTTACCTAAGCTCTCTAGTTGGCCTCGTACAAGAGTCTCTTTCCTTGGAGAGCTGCACTCCCAGCAGACCCAGACGAGCTCAGGGAGCACTTGTCAGAGACCTGTTGTATTGCAGAATGAATGGCGAGGCCTCAGTACAAATTCTTACACACTCTCAGGCGGCAAAGGCCAGCATTGACTGACTGGTTGTGTTAATTTAGCTGCCTTTCAGACTCCAGTCTTCTGGGCCTCAATGGCAAAAGAGCTAAAAACATCTGAAGTGTCAGAGCAAGAATGTGCCTCTCAGCCTCGAAGCAGCACATCATTAACAAATGTCGGGCAACAAACAAACAGCGGTAGTTAAACAAACCAGGGAGGTAAGCGCTACACTTTACCTCGCTGCTCACTGATAACCTGCACAGTGGGTGATCCACATTAACAGGAAACAAACAAGCTGCAGCTTTGTGGGAGGAACTCTGATGCTGCTAAACCACAAATGAGCTGTTCTGTGACAGTTTTTGGTACTAAAGAGGGGGAAACTGTGCCCACTCCCTCTCATTCTGTCCACTGATAAAGCTGCACGGTGGCTCAGACTGAAGTTACTCGGGGGACAGCCCATGCCCTCAACACCCGCTCTGACCAACAGGCTGACTCACATCTAGAGGGGAGCCAGGACACTGCACACCGACAGAAGTTTGACTCAGACTTGGTACATGTACTCCTGGCCTGACAGGTTTTGCAGCCAAGCTTTGATTTACAGGCTGGTTTTGGCAACGCTGCACACAACCGGTATCATACGTCTTTTCCTCACTGGGGAGCCACCCTGAAAACTGACTTCATGCTCGTGCTACAGCCCAAATCTAAAGATAAAACTTTCGCAGAGGGAGAGGTGCCACCTATGACCCCATTAATCAGTTTTTACAGTCTCTCTCTAAACTGAAACTTTAAAAAATGGCATCAAAGCAGACTTTATTTATTGTCATAACTGCTAGAATGGTGGATGCACCTATTATTCATGTTCAAAGTTTCAAATAATGAGCTCAGCGTACGTGCAGCTAATCTCTGTGAGCCAAAGACTGCACTAAACACTCAGACAGTTTTTTTTCCCACTATTGGCTATATGATTCTCCGTGCCTGCATGGGGTACATTCTGGCTACTCTGGCTTCCTTCCACAGTCCAAAGACATGCATGGGTTTAAGTTAAGTGGTCAGTGTAAACTGACCGTAGGTGTGAGCATGAACGTGAATGGTTGTCTGTCTCTGTGTTAGCCCTGCGACAGACTGGTGACCTGTCCAGGGTGTCTATCAGCTGGGAGAGGCTCCAGCCCCACTGCAACCCTGAAACAGAGGATGGATGGATGGATGGATGGATGTTATCAGTGAGAGGGGCTATCCCTAATATGGTTATCTCAGCAGCCCAAGACAATTTTCAGATGAAAGATAAATAAGGATTATTGTGAACTATCAATAATGCAAAGCTACCCTAGAGGCTTATAAAATAACATTAAACTTAAATACTACAAACATACTGTTCCTTCACCGTTGTCTGCGGGTTTTCATTCTCATGCTGTCGTTGGCCGAGCGGCAACAGTCCTTTTGTTCTGTTTGCTACTGAGAAGCCAAAAGTGAGTTTAAAGGTGGTTTTCTCATTGCAAACAACTTGTTTAGCTAAAGCAAGGCTGATGACAATCAGTGAGACTAAACTATAACAATAAAGTTGTGCTTTGTTCAACCCCAACATTAAACATATTAAAGTGCTCAGAAGAGCTGAACGGAAACTATAAATTTATACGGTACCAGTCAAATGAATAAGTGTGTCCAAACCTCTGCCTGGTACTTTAGTTCTCCATGGGTTTGTGAATTGGCACCCATTGACATAAAGATGGTGATAACAGCCTTAAATCTGCAATAACTATTTTCTCAACCACATGAGGGTAACAAAAACACGTGAGCACAAAGTAGACATGTCACCTTGATAAACCTGTTGGCAAACAGTTGCCTATTTACACTTTATCAAGTTGCATATAATGTTGCTGTTGTTTCATGGTGTAGTTGATTTGAACTGTTTTTACATGCTCGTTGGTGGGTCATGCATTCTGTGCAGATGCCATGAAGAGACGGTCACACCACGTCACGGGCTATTGGGAAACTCCAGGCAGTGAGCAGCAGTAAATACACGAGAGGTCAAAGAGTTGTTTCATGTCTCGTCGTATTGCATGTGACGTAAGCGATAGTCGGACAGCTCTGTTTCCCAGACGCGCTCTGCAGAGCCGTGTGGAGGCTTTCAATGAGGTGAGTGATGTGCTGCAATGTGACTGGTCGCACCACTTCCTATTGTTCCCTTGTCACTGATAACCTCTGTGACTCGGGCCAAAGGAAGGAAGGCCGTTGCTTGGTTTTTGGTTGTGGGCTTGTCAGGTCTTTGTCCACGGATAACTTATTAACTTGAGAGTCCTCTGAGAGAAGAATGAATCCTCACATGGCTCGCCATATGGTTAACTTAGAGTAAACAGCCTTTTAGGCGTCGCTGAGATGTGACAAGGAAGGGAGGATATGCTCCAGGCAGAGTGGACACAAACCTGCCCCATTTTATTCTGCATTCTCATTTAAAACTGTTTTAAATTATGGTAAATGCAGTTTTTAAGTGACTTTGCAATGCATTGCTCTCATTTACACACACACACATTCACACACCAATGCAATGGGCTTGCCATCACGTTATGTAGACAGTTTAGTGGGAACTAACAAAAAAGTACCTAAAACAAGCTAAATATGTCTGATGAACAGTAGGGCCATTACCAACTAAGCCATATTAGAGCCAGCGCTGGCAAATGTTGGTAATATTATCCCTATCAAAAGCTGCTGTTCAAAGCAGTAAAGACTGTAATCTGTTTCTCGCTGATGAACTCAGCTGATGAGGCCTGCGGGACTCTCATGCTGCCAGGACAGAGACCAGAGTCAGATGAGGTAAGTTCACACCTCAGGCACAGAGCTGATGTCATGTGTCTGCTGCCTTAATTGTTCACTGTTTAGCTGCACTAATGTGCTGCTCTCACTTGCTCCTCTTTACAATCACGTCGGCTGTTTCACTTGAAGTGACAAAGTGGGGGAAAAAATTGACCACATTACATGTGCAAAGAAGTCAGACTGCCTTAAGTCTGGAAACTAGAACCCACTGTTTAAGGTCTAAAAATACCTTGACACCAGCTAATGTGTGACGATGTGGTTGCATGCTTAATGTAGAACAGGGAAGCGAGCAATCGAGATGGAACCAAAAGGTTTCATCACTGTGTTTCATAGCCAGCATGGCTTTGCACCATGTGAAAGAACCATTTGTGAGGCTACAAGTTTAGCTGTGGTGTATATGGCTGTCGGAAAGACTGCTTAGTTTCCTGCTGAAAACAATATGGAGAACAATTACTGGCCCACAAACATTTTAGGATTTTCAGTTTTGGATGCGTTATTTTATGGAGAGACATATTTCTGATCTGCGCATTTAACTCCATTTACATCTGCTCTGCACAAGTGACTATTCTGTATAATGTGGCCTCAGCTTTCTCACTCACTATAGAGACGGATTATAAAGGGAAGCGACATCCTGCCTCCGACCATAAGACAAAAATAGCAAGATGATGCAAGCATACAAGCTGTACTTCTCCACACACTTATTAGATGAGGTCTAATTGGGAAATTAATTTTAAATGTCTCTTAATTTCATGGTTTTGCAGTGCTGAGTCCTTTTAAATGTGGTAGTTTTACCTCTGCCAGTGCTTCTGTAAATACAGGCTTTTAGTTGATAAGCCCATTGCTTATGCGTCACTGAACTGAAACAATAAATGCAATAAAGTCCAAATATCATTGGTGGCTTTCTGCTTCAACAGTGGTTGTTAATCGCCATCTTGTGGTGAACATGACGCACAACATTCTCGGCCCACAACTAAAAAGTAGCTTTTACTCTTCCTTGTCAAATGTAAAGCAGCATCTTTGTGTAAGACCCTTTAAAAGATTAGGGTTGGTCAGCCTATAGGAGAGGAAGCTGTTTGCTTTCTAACCTGGGGCTGCAGTCATATTTCTGCAGAGGAGACTTGATGGTGGATTTCGGGATGATCCCCACTGCGCTGATACTGCCGTGTGGCCGGTGGCACTTCAGGTGAGTGTTTTCTTAGTGGTCCTGATCAAATCCCGCCATTGTCAGAACGCGTACTAATCCTCCCGAGTACCTCCTGCAGGCGCTTCATCCAGCAGGATGGCCTGCGACCATCTTTGAGCCAACAGCTGGACTGGACTAACCTCTGGTTCATTACCGTATTTGCGGAAGGTTCGCGCTTATGGATAAATGCACAAACGCTCAGTGAAAAAAATCCATTTGTTATAAATAACTAAAATTAAAATGTATAATTCAATACTTATTCTGAACAGGACATTTTGAAACAATAAAAACTAAAACTAAACTCAATTCAAAAGAAAAGTGTAAAAGTAAAAAATAACAACAACAGTAAAATATAAGAACTGTAGCCAAAGCATCATAAACTTTAAACTCAAATGGGTGCAGAATCATTTCTGCATCAATGTATTGTTTGAATGTCTTTGTTTCTGTAAGGGAAACATAAATATCAGGCACCAGATAACCACCAGTTTATTCTTAATGCTTTTCTCATTTCATACTGAGCGAGCACATGTACAGGTGTGAGTTGCTCTTCTGTTCTCCTTCATGTTCGCCTGCTTTCAGACTTTGGAGTAAAAGCTCTCAGTTCTGTCTGATACTTTTGGGTGTCATGTAAGTAATCTTGCAGGTGCCACCTGTTCAAATCAATAATAAATGAGCTTATTTTAATGTAACAGCCCTCTGCATCTGTGTTTGGCGATTACATTTAAGGAATTGTGTACAAACGAAATTGTGAAAACATTGGGTGCCTGAGAAAATGTACCGTTTTAAGAAAATGGCAGCAACACATCTCAAAAAAGTTGGGAAAGGACCACATTTACTACTTTTTCGAGAACTTTTTCAGAATTGGATTTGTGTATTGGATTTGTGTTAAGTGAAGCTTAGTTAGCAAACAAGCAACAACACTTCTAAACTTAAAAGAAGAAAAGAAATCACAATGCAATACACGAATTCTGTTTTCTGAGCTCATAATTCATATTCACAATTTGTGAGTGAGAAGAAGAAAGAAGATCTTCCTTCTGTTTGATGCATTCTTCATGGGAGGAGTGCACCAGTACAAAATACCTAGATCTCGATTTTTTAAATCTCTGCAGCTCTGTGTATGATCAAGCTGCTGAGCTTTTGGAGAGGGTACTTTGGAGCATTGTGAAAGGGCATGAAGTATCTTTGCGCTATTCTCTGTTGTTTAAGAACTTGGGCATGGAAGGTTTGCCAGTTCTTAAGAAGACATGGGAAAATGGTTGAAATTGTATTGTATATCCTTATTGTTGGACACCATATAGATTGTTTAGACTTTGGCTAAAAGACAGACCAAACTGCTGGAGATGTAACTATGAGGAGGGTCATTCACTTCATGCCTTATAGCCATGTAATAAAGTTCCAGAGTTTCTGACTAGAATATATGAAATTATTTGTGGCATTATAGAGATTCATATCCCGTACAGTCCCAGACTAATTGTTTTGGGTTATGATATAGAATTAGAGGAAGAACATATTAAACATCTGGTCTAAACTAGTTTTATGATCAGCAGAATGATTCTTATGAGAAGACATAAAAATAAAGGGAGGAGATAGAAAGAGCTGCACCGTTTGAAAAGGTATCTTATTGGCAATTTGGAAGGCTGGATAATTATTTTAGAACATGGGGGAATTTTATTTTATTTTTTTTATTTTTTTGAGGTACGACTTAGGCCACGAAGTGTTTTATAGCACTGGATACAAAATATGTCTGCTGGGGTTATGGGGGTGTAGTTCAATCCACTGTCTTCTTGTTTTTGTATGTTTTTTCCTGTATTCCATGTATTTCAAGTATAAATAAAACTTCTAAATCATAAAAAAAAGAAATAAATTGCAGCAAAGTTTGCCTAAGAGAGTTCAGACTGTCATACCAAATCCCCTTTTTGCTAGCAAAATGTAAAGAAATAAGGGGTGGCTCAAGACTTTTTCACAATTCCAAACACCATCTACTTAATTCTTTTTCACCTACACATCGTTAGCAGGACTTCTTTTTTCCCCACTTATTGTCGTGCATTATTTTTAATCACATTCAACTCTATTGCATCCTCCTTTAAGGACTCTACATCAACCTGTGTGGTACAAACAGTCTGTGCACGTCCTAAACAGTCTCCAGTGATCCAAATTACAAGTCTTTGTCTGCTGTTTTCTGTCTTCTACCCTTTGCTGTAATTAAGACATTGCACCCCCTTTTTGACACAAAAGATGCCACCAGCCAAGGATGCTTGGTAACGGGACCATACAAAAACTCCTGTCTGTTTAAACCTCGTGTCACTGAGCTGGTGCTGAATGTGTTTTTGCTGGGCTTTGTTTAATTAACGCTGAATTGCAGGGCCTGACATGGTAAACAATTAGGGTGAAATTCTGTCGCATTAGTAGCTGTGAAACAGCCCGAGCGGAGCCCAGTCTTAACTCCATAAACGGACTCATAAGAGCTTAATCCTGTTGATGGAAACAGAATCCCACCCGTGGCAAAACAGCCCGCTGCCCCAGGTGCAGTAACCACTCAGGCCCAGGCTTGTCTCCTTTTATTGCAGATGATGAATTGAGAGGAGCCTCTTGGGCAGGCAGCCCAGGCTGTGGTTTGGCTAATTAGAGGCTCTGTTTTTGCATAAATATCTATAGTGATGAAAATGAGGTAAATAAGGCTGCAGTTCCAACCTGCAAAAGTGTGAGGCCAAAAGTCTCAACGGAGAGTGACGCTGTAAGAAAAAACTGTGTGTTTTTAGAAAAATTGTTATAATATCTGTAGCTTAACCTGCCATTGATTTGTTCTTATTGTGAAGCCTTTATTGGTTTGCTCGTAACAGCACTGTCAGGGGGATCACTAAGGACTTGTCATCATTACTCAGTACATTCAGCTGCAATTAAGGTACATTCAACACCTGTTAAGCAGAGATTAACAGCAGATAATGAGATCGGGAGTGATTGGTTATCTTGGTATCTATTAATGTCAGCAAGGATGTTCCCGTTTGCACATTGTCTTTAATGAGTCCTGCTGATAACCGTAAACAAAGGCTCAAGCCCTCCCCAGATTAGCCCCCCCCCCCTTTTTCGAAAGTTTTTATGTTCATATAGAAAAGATGCTCTGACATCTGTGCTGTAATTTCTGCTGCTTAAAAGTTTTGTCCCATTGCCACAGCAGTGTTCACTCATTTGTATTTTTTTTTTCATTTAATCAAAGCAACAAATTTAAAACACACACGGGGGTGAAAGAGCCAGTTAAAATGTAAACCGTCACATGGACATGTGGTTGCTGTGGTTTAGAAGTTGTAAAAAATAAATTTTAAATCATTTAAATTTAAATAATCAACTTGTAATAACAACAGAATTCTGATATCAGGTGTGCCTTTTTTTTTTTTAATTGTAGTTTTTAAAGCCACAGTAATATGCAGCGCTTAACAAATTTATTAGACCACCTGTCGAGAAAACAAGAAAACAAATATTTTAGAACTCTGTTTTGTAAATCAGGAAATTTAAAAATTCCTGGAAAACAAAGAATTATATATAAGCATTAAAATATAATTTAGATTAAAGAAACTGCATATACCGGTGAATTAACTGTTACAGAAACAAAAATGATTTTTGGTAAGTACCAATAGGGTTAATTTAGGGCAGCTGTGGCATAAACACTGGGTAATGGCCTAATAAATTTGTCAAGTACTGTAAATCAACACCAGTAATAAACTCACTTACATCCTTTCTTCAACAAATCACACATCATCTCTTCAAACAGAATAGAGAAATGTATTGTTTCCCTCCTCCTCCTATTCTTATTTCCTTTCCTTTTCTTTCAGTCCTCCTCATTTATCTTCTTTGCCTGCCATTTCCCCCTGTCTTTTTCCATTAATTACATAATTATTTACACTTCCATTTTTGAAGACCCGTTGCTGTGGAAGAACCATCTGTTAATGGCAAACTAATACCTATAGTTTATACCTAGGACTTTAATTTGATCTTGCAACCAAAAGGTGTAAAGACTTCACAGTAGGAGAGGATTCAAGCACAGGACACAGAAGGCACATTCAGAGTTCAAAATGGAAATGTTTAATAGATATTTGGAATGCAAACTAGGACTCAAAACACAAGGATTGCTAACTAGGAAACAGCCTTAAAAGCTTGATTGTTTATCGTGACAAGACAATCTGCCAAGTGACATACTGAGGAAAGTGGTGCACACTTTATTTTTTTGGCAAAACAGACTTTTGTGGGTTAAAAAAAAGATGCTGCCCAACCTGACGTACTGTGGACGCTCTGTGAGGTAGCTGTTAATCCACATGATTAACATGCGATCCACCCTATAACTTCCAGCTTCTCTCTGAGAGTTTGCGGCCTGATTGTCTTGTAGGCGCTGGTACAATTTTAAAAAAACTTCATCCTAACATACCCCCCCGGCTCATCCAGCAACAAAAGAGTTTTGTGCAGCATATATAAAACTGCATCATCAACCTCCATCCTCTCCTGATAGGCAAACTGTAATGTGTCCACAGCCTCCTTCACCTGTGGCTTGAGGACACGGAGTAAGTGCCTCTCAAAAGTCTTCACAATAACAGATGTCAGGGCCACAGGTCGTTAATTCTTGACCCCTGCCGGTCTCCCAACTTTAGGAACCTCCACAAGGCATGACAATTTCCTCCGGACAGGGACTTGTCCAGTGCAAAGACTCTGATTGAATAAACTCAGATGCACACTCCTTGAGAAGCCTAGGTGCTACTCCATCAGGACCAGCAGACTTCCCCGGCTGCAAGCTCTGCAGCTCAGCACACACCTCATCCACAGAAAAACCATGAGATGTCCCAACTGTCATGCAACGGCTGTGTGGCAGGCAGGACCGAGGACCTCAATGCAGGACACCAAATACGGACGTGAACATAAATAAGCTTTATTGCTGGAAAACGGAACTGAAACAAACGCAGGAGTCAGGCACAGGAGCACACAGCAGGAGGAAAATAATGAAGAAAACACAGGACCTAAATACGCAAGGAAACGAGGGGAGTGGAAACAGCTGGGAGCACAGGTGAACCACATAACACAGACTAGACGTTAAAGGAGGAGAATAAAGGCCTTCGGGATCTGGATCTGAGCATCTCATCCATCATTTCAGTCATTTCAGACTCCAAACTTCCAAACGGGATGTACAGTTCGCATTTTTTACACCAAGAAAGTAGCTTCAAACAGCATGAACTGTGCCTGGTTAACACAGCAAACTGATCGAGAGTGTGACTGATCAATTACAAGCAGTAATATTAATAAATACTTTAGTGTGGACTTTGAATTCCTGGCCAGTATATTAGCTAATCATCATAAAACAACAAATGCACAAAGTCAGAGTAAACAAACAGCACAGTTAGCTCAAAGAGCCTATTACGAGTCTGAAATAATATATTAGTCAGTGGTTTTCTCCATTTTTCTAATAAAATAGAGCAAAGAAAGAATGAATGAATCTGTATGTACGAGAATTGAGATGTGTGTTGGAGAGTAAAGACCCTCACTGACTGACTGTTTTTGGTTTTTGTTTTTTTTTTGGGGGGGGGGTTTGTTTTATCAAAGGACTTATCGTGTTACTGTGAATATCTTTAAATCCCTGCTGAGCAGCTGAAATGACCTCACAGATGTGAAGTGTTCTACTAAATGAGCTTTGGTTGACCTTTGACCCTGAGATGAATTATTTGTTCAAATGCTGTCAGTGTAATGCAAATAAAAGACTGGAAACAAAGTGGTTTTCTCAGTTTTTCCATTAAAATAAAGCAAAGGAAGAATGAATGATTTAGTATTTTTAGTAAATTCAGTAAATTGTATTTTAATGCTTTCATTGTTTTCAGAAACTGTCCTGCCAATAAAGTACCCTTTGAATTAAAACTACAACAACAACTGTCTGTTTTCTCGGAAGAAGCAACCATCATATCTTTTTCCTTTTTATTTCTATTTTTCAGCCTCAGAAGAGTCACATGTGAGATTTAAGTTGCTCCACTTTCTTATGCCTGCCTTTCTGGCCCTCCTGCTCTAAATGGAAACATTGCATGGGAAAGTTTGAGATTCACTGTCCCCCCATGATGTCACAACAGTGAGGTATCAGCTGACTGACACACACCACCTGTGACACCCATATCTGCAGAGGGACGGCCATAATAGCTGCTCTCAGCCACTGCAGCTACTGCTCAGGTTTGAGCTCATTTATTTGATCAAAAGTCACTATGAATAATAAAGCACTCATAGCTTTTTATTACGGATGCCAACAGTTTTTTCAGCTAATTAAACAATAGCAAAATTAAAACTGCTCTCAAAGCAGTTTGCCAGGGGAGAATCTATTTAAAGTTCTGAAATATTATGCCTCTGTTAGAGATGGCGGCTGTAAGTACACTGCGTGTATTACGTGATTACAAGTACCGCTCTATATTTATCAAATCATGGGGCTTGCCTTGCCGCATGCTCGCACACGAGGACGCCTACCAGAGGACAGACAGCATGGTGCTACAGAGACTTCCTTGACCTTGATCTCATGTAGAGCTGGACAGCTGAAGCACAACAGGTAGGAAGCCTGTTTGGATGTAAAAGTACAAGATAACGGCTAAAAATACATAAAATGTTTATGTAATTATTGACAGATTATATTGCATTACATTAAATTCTATAATATCACATTGCTAGAGACATTTACTGACATTATTGCATTCTAAGTATATAATCTGTATAAATTGTGCAGCAAAAATGATGTACATTTAAAATCAATATGGTTGTATTTTTATGAGAGGGCTTTATCAATTAGTTGATTTGAGATTAGAGTTTCGTGGTCATCCGTGATGAGATCTTTAACTGCATGCTGTTAAAATTACCTGCAAACAAATACATTTGCTTTAACAGATTTTATTTGACAGCTCTTTTATTTGATTTTGCAGGTTTTATTGACGCCAGAGGTCAAATGGAAGACTTTGAATACAGTGTGGAAATCTGTGACCGTGACTGGGAGCGCTTCTTCTCAGAATGTGAGGAGTGTAATCTGCTTCCTCCTTCGTTAGCAGGTCTCGAAGATTCAGGGATGAGTGACATTGATGATGCAGGGTCTGTTCTTGCGATGAGGGCTCAGAGAGTCGATCTAACTCCAGGCTTTTCTGAGACTGACCGCCCAGTCGATGGGCCCCCACACTGTGAGGGCTCTCCTATGGAGCACTATCTCAGCAAACACAGCATAGGCGGAATGGAAAGCGTCCTCTCAGGCAGCGAGGAGGATATCCACCTGCAGTCAGTCAATATATTCTTTGAAAGGCTGAAAAGTCTGACAGAGCCTGAGCCAAGCCAGAACTTTGGAAAAAACAGCGAGGCAATAGAAAAGGAGGAGCGGCGCAGCAACGGGCAGCAGGCCAGTAAAAGTACACTGCCAAAAAATCTCCAAAAGTTAAATTCTCTGCCTGCCAGGGGAGTAACAGTAGTTGGCAAAGAGCGCGTGAGGCCTGTCGACACCATCAGAAAGACAAACACAATGAGAAAAGTCCACTCTGAGCCCAGCATTTCCCTCCAACATGAAGCCAGTAACTCAGTGTTCAACACTAACCAATCTACTGAAACTGAGTTTTTCATCAGAGAGGAAGCCTGTACAGAAACCAGAGTCAGCAAGGTGCCACAGTGGAATCATGACTCACCGGGCATGGCAGGAACGATGCCTCACACTTACAATGTGGAAACATGCACACATCTAGATGACTTTAAACAGGAAGAATTGCTGAAACACCTCTGCAAAAAGTGTGCCACTGTTTTAGCCAGTGATCTGGACATGACAACAAATGTTAAATGGAGGGAAGACCAAACCCCTATTGTTTCACAATCAGACACGGCAGGTACAAGCAAAGCAGTGAGCCAAGACTCTCCATCTGCCTCCATGAAAAGGAAGAGGAGAAAGAAGAGACGGCTCAGTGTGGAGCAGGGCGAAGGTGGGCATGGATACAAGAGGCAGGCTTTAGTCAAGCAGAGTGAGTCAGAGGAGGAACAGTGTGCGACAAAAACAGGAACCGGTCTCTGTTTCTCCGAGGACATCACGCCATTTTATTTAAATGAACCACAGAGAAATCTCACCTATCTCCTAACTCCACAGTCAGCCACCAGCAGCAGCAGATTTCCGGTGAACATATCCACTGCTCCTCAATGTGATAGTCAAACCTATGACAGTGTAATGTCTGCACCAAATGCAAAGGTTTGCAGCAAGTTACAGGAAGAAGAATCCGCCGGACTGAATAAATGTCCTGAGCTGCTGGTTTTAATGACAGGAGGTGCAACTGATCAACCAGACATTGGCAGAGAAAATCAGAGAGAGGACATAAAAGCTGAGGGGCTCCCGCAGACAAATCACTCTGTCATTTTACCTGAAAATGAACAAAAAATTGCTGCAGAGGTCAAATCGGTAACTGACAGACTTTTATCAGGCTCAGACTCAAATGCTACTTCTGTGGAAGTCGGCCAGAACAACAGACGATCCACTGCTAAGTCAGTCCTGGCTGTGGAGGCTGGAAATTCTGGTGGTGACGAGCACACGCTGTGTCACAGTGAGGCTGAGCCCCAACAGCAGCTGGAAATGGAGTTTCACAACACAGACCAGTATAGCACCACAATGGAAGATATCCACCATCCTTTCCCTGCAACCTCTCATGCAAACAGTTTGCCCACAAAATCTCTGCACTTAAGCACCCCCACCTGTCCTTTTTCAAATAGGTTTCCCAGCAAAGTTATCAGCACTCATTGTACATCTGATTGTTTTAATCCCTCACCTGATGAAAGTTATCTGTCTAAAAGTTCTTTCGGTTTTGGTGTGTATAATATAACACAGCAAACAGAGCGTCCTCTTGAGCTTCAAACGTTACCCGAACCAGATATTTTAGAGAAAAGCACGGAAGCTGGAAGAATTCAATTAGCAGCATCGCAAATGACAAGCAACAGATCGGCCTTGTCTGAAGATTTACCGACAAGCCTTTCACATATCACAAATGTATCATCCTGCTGTACTCTGAACACAGAGTCTATCATGTCACTCTCAAATGGAAATAGAACAGACATGTCAGCAAGTTTCTGTTCATCTGTCAGCGAGCAAGAGTCTGGAGGTCAAGGAGGAAAACGAGGAGATGGTCCATCTGGAGTCAAAAGCCAACCAGAATCTTTATGTGATTTGTTGGGCAAAGCAGAAGATGCCGCCATGGTACCCAGAGCTGAATGCAAAGCTGAATGCAAAGCTGAAGGCGCGCTGAATCCAGTGTTTGCCATGTCGTCTTTTTGGAGTGAGATGGAGAAGCTGACAATAAATGACATTCTGGGTTTG
>VUQJ01022780.1:49868-62201 GCA_015108635.1 Andinoacara biseriatus | reverse complement strand
AGTTTCAATACATTTCTGTACCTGGTTGCCATTTTCCTAGTAAAATATAAATGAGGGGTGACATTTGCCCAATGCTGTACAATCTAATAATTATAGGCAAACCATTTGCATTTGCGTGCATAGATGCTAAACGGTATCTAACTAGAGGCACCTTGTTGTTAAGGCATCATCTAAAAGGGAAAGAGTTTTATTTGTCACATACATATTAATACAGTGAAACACCACTCCCCCTCCCACCACTAAAAAGATTTTCCACCTACAAGAAACTATATTTGAACAAGACCAAACAGACACAAACATGTTCAAACACTTTTATTTCCAAATATAAATAAACACCTCAAACCAAAAATGAGAAAGTCTCACAGGTATCAGTATTGTGCAGTTTTGAAATTATCATTATTATTATTTGAATATTAGTTGGTTACAGCCACATCTATTTATAGCACAATAAAATAATAAATGCAAAACGTTCACAAAAATATACATCTATTCTTTACTATAACAAGCCTGATGGAATGCTTTTTATAGCTTTAATTATTAACAAATGGAGACACATAACAGTAAAATGACAGCCTGTTAGAAAATCCTATAAATCCTATATAAATATATTTTTTTAAAAATGGATTTACTACGCATAAAACCAACGCCAGTGCATTTACAATATATAACAGATTCAGAAAATAATATTCAAGCTACACAGTATGTACAGTATACTCTACTGTCTTCTTCCATGAATGCTACATATTAAACAGACAACTGAAGTCTTTGTTTGCCACTTCCATAATGTTCAGATTTATCTTGCAATTCCTCTGCTCGACTGTCCGACATCTAACAAAGCAGTTCCTGGGATTTGTGAGTTCCTACTGTACACAGGAGGGAGCAACACGAGCTCTGCTTGTTGGCTTTTATTATCCCCCTGATAGAGATCCGTTGTTTGCACACGTCCAGACGAGCGCCGGGCCATCCTTTTGTTTCATGACCATCTCTGCTGTGTTGCCATGGCACCAAGGCCTCTGGCCCCAAAGTCTAATCCTGTCCACTGTGTTGAAATTCCAGCCATTGGCTGGATCATTCCTGCATCACAGTCGTACTCCCAAATGTTGTCATAGTCTACTTCCTGGTCATCTGGTTCTGCGGGTTCGAGGTATGAATGGCGGCCTATAGGAATGAAAGAAGATTAGCATACTTGTAGTTTCAAGCAGCGAAACGCAAACCTCACCCTGCTTAAATAAACTTGGAAACAGTCCCAAAGAACGATCTTACTGTAAAAGCCAGCAGAGTAACATACCACTGCTGTACCACCTTCACTTGTTATTTATGGTCTCTTTCAAATAGTAAAAAGTGCGCAACCTGTCAAATAATATCACTTGGTAATGACACATTTAACAATTAATGTGGATGATCAGATCATCTGGAATCACCAGATCAATTCTAGTCTTGTTTGGTCTGTGATAGCAGAGCCTGTGTGAGCAGTCGTGTAGAGCAGTAGAGTCATAAATCGAATCTGTTGAGCAGTGTTCTCTTACACTGAGCTTCACCCTGTTGAGACATATGCTCCAACGTATTTAGAGCTACACTAAGCTCTAATTCACAGGCACAGCACGGCGGAGCGTGAGCAATGTTCTGTGTCCTTTTAGGAAGGCGGCTCACAGTGCCGACTTTCATAACTCAAACTTGTGAGGAAATATTAGGCTGCAGATTTGCAAGAGTGCCCATTGTTTCTCCACAGAGCTAAAAAATTTTTTTTTTTTAAAATAGGACTCTGTGTCTTTGTGATTAGTGAAAAGATTTCTTATCAGAGTTAGGAGCAGAAAATTACGCACGCGTACATGACAAAAAGGAATGTTTGATTTGGCTCGTAGCTGCGTGCCTTTAATTCTTACCTGGTGAGTAACCATAATGCATCTGAGCGGGCTTTCTCACAGAGCTCGGCGGGTGAAGTATCTGTTGGCAGATGTGAAAACAGACACGGTTACTTCCTAGGATCAGTTACAACAAACATCATCGTGGTTTCTTAAAATGTGTTTTTCATCTGAACCTGTTTAAATATCAGCTGCAGCACCTGCAGCGTTATATACTTGCTGTGCAACCATACAGATCACCATTTCACTTTGTGCTACCGCGTTCCAGAAACCAGATTGTCCTGGGAAATGAGTATCTCTGTGCTTCTCACCTGCTCTTGCACTTGACTGGGTGTAGGCAGCAGCTTTAACCTCGAAACAGCCTCTGCTCTCTGCTGTGCTTGTCTTTCAGGTGTGTCAATTTCCAGGTCCTGAGACTGAACCTGGGAGTTTGTCAGAACCAGGCTTCTCCTGCAACGTCTGCCCACTGGAGGGTCATGCAGCTGGAAGGAGGAGGGTAGGAACTGGGGCTCCTGGTGGTGGTGCTGGTGCTGAGAAGGATAAGATATGCAAAGTTTCTGTGTTAATGTGGACAAAATAGTAACTAGTTAATAAAATACAATTAAACAAAACTAAAATAATAAAAAGATTTATAAATTTAGATTCCAAGATGGTTAAATTGTGGTGTAAAACTTTCATACCTCTATAAAAGACTTAACTTGTTCTAAAAAAAGACCTATCACCATGACCAAATACTCGTGTTTATGTGTGTTTGCACTGCTTGATATCAGACAGGCTGTGCAGGTGTAAATTGAACCAATGGATCCAGTATCACTGGCCCACTTACCACTGGCCTGGCCTCATCCAAGGAGTAGATTTCGGGACTGCAAGGCTCATCGTACAGAGGCGACAAGGGTTGTCGTGGAGCGCACATGTCTGAGTGGCGCTGGGGGATGTTAAGGGAGTAGTTCAGGGATGTCTGAGGAGTGCTCCAGCTGTTAGACTGGAGAGGATTCAAACAGAAGCAGGAGTTAGTTTTACACTCAGGAGGGAAAGGAACCAATTTTCTTCCATCTTAATGATAAGAGACGGACACATACAACATTAGTTTTGAGCTTTACAGTCTGGTTGCGTTATTGGGGTTTTGGACTGACGCCAGCAGTGCTGATACCCTCTGAGTGCAGTTTTCAGACTGGCTTAAGCTTTGTTTATGAACTCTAATAGAGATTTCATTCCTTGCGTCTTCGATTAAATTGATCTTTCAACCTGCCTAAATGCCAGTCTTAGTCCATTTGTTAACACCATATACATGATCGCTCCTCTTGGCCTACTGCTTGGCATCTATTTTAGGTGCTGCACACATGACACATAAAATACGTCAACAGTGGGAGATCAAGTTAGACACCAGACTGAATTACCTTGACAAGTGGAGCTTTCTCCGGCCGCTGTGGGCTGCCCCGATGCAGGCCAGAGTAGGGTCTACTGTAGAGCTCAGACACCATGGAGCTCTCTGCAGGCTGGAGGTAAGAGCTGTGCTGAGGAGATGAGTAGCGCACAGACAAAGGTCGTAGGTCGCGCTCGGGCCTGGTGTGGGAAGACACGCTATTGGTTCTGCTGCCCAGCTGGGCAGTCTCGGTGGAAGAGGGACGGCTAGAACTGTACTGTAAAGACCAGAACCAGAGAAAAAAGTCAGCCAAGAATTGAAGCTTTACAGCATATGTCCCAGCACAGATTTAAAGTGCAGGGTCCAGGCAGCACAGACGGTCTCTTTAAGTCTCGTTTTCTTGTGTTTTAGCAAACAGAGTTTTGTGGGTGCGAGAGAAAAGAGCATATTTCTCCCATATTTTATTTAATTTAAAGTTTTTCTTCTCACATTTAGTAAAAGTAACAGTCCAAATCCAAAAGTTGTTTTCACAGATAGACATCATTGGGTAAAAAAATGAGTGACTATGTTTCGGTTTTCCGTCTCTTTACTGGAAGGCCGAAGGATCAGCACCTGAGCTTTTGTAACAGGAGCACTTTGGTCTCTAGATCTTACTTAATAATTAACTTTGTGAAAGAAAGCATCTGGTTGCTCAGCTCTAACAAAACAAACAGTGTTTTTTCACAACTCCTACAGTATTTATGTCTGTGCAAATATTGGTGTGAGCAATTAAGTTTATTAGGTCACTTGAACACTCAAGCTTGAGAAGTAACACACAGCTGACTTACACAATGGGGCTCGGAGTACCCCGGGCTGAGAGGATTTTCATCGTGAAGGGGCAGCGGAAGGTTTCGGGATCCTCGTCCACTCGGTGGTTGGCTGGACTTTACAGACTCCATTCTTCCTTGGCTGTGTCCACTCCACCTGTCAAACTGTGGAGCCTAGAGATTAAAGAGCACAAAGTATGCATTCAAAATGCAAAGTAAGTGACTGTGGATAAAGCTTTCAGACTTCTGTCATGTCTAGACTTACTGTAAACTGTCAAATTGGTAACACTTGGCAAAAATAAAGGAAGTCAGTCTATAGTCATGCTGAGTGTTTGTTTACAAAAGAGGCAAGGCCAGACTCATATTTTAATCCGTCCCACCCATATTTTCACAAGCGATAGCTCTTTTAATAGCTGTGATCAATCTTTTTTTTTTATGATTGTCCCCTGTAAGCAGGGAGAGCAGTCCTCACCTCTGTCTTTGTCGGGGTGTAGATGATGTCATACACAGGAGGGGGGGGGCTGAGAACAGGCACGTCAGCAGCTTTGAACTGCTGGATCCAGTCGCAGAACTCCATCCGATCCAGACAGGACACCACTATGGGGTTGATCATCTTGCCTGGGAAGAGAAGAGGGGAGCACAAAGCCTGTCATTTGGTCCACTTGCTCACTGGAATGTGCTACAGTGAGATTGTCATTCAGCAGGGATAAAACCAGCTCATTCATAAAGGGGTTGCACTCTGTGACACTAGCAGATTTATGGAAAAGGCCACTTAGCGTAAAACATGCATAAGAATGCACGCTCATTAAAATCCCTTTAACGGGTCTATCGATGTGACTACAGAGCACTTCACTGATTCATGGTGCTTACCTTCAATCATGAAGGTGTTGGGCTTGACGTCTTGACAGGGTGTGGTCACTGTAATCATGTTGAGCGGAAGCTTTCCCTGCAATTGATAATGACAGTTAAACACAACTTCCTTATGCACGCTCTAAATATGTTGGATGGCCAGGGTGTGATTCAGTTGAATATCAGGAGGAAGTCAGTCAGTACCTTATAGAAGAGCCCGTCGTTTTCCTCTGAGAGGATGATCAGGGTTGATGGGTACATCACCAGCAGCCTGTCATTCTGTTCCTGAGGACACAGAGTGAGCTTTATGAAACATGTGGTTCTCACTTTGAATATCTTGTTTACATATTTTACCAGCTAATGTATGCTTAGTAGAAACATGTTTGAGCCAGAACTTTTTTTTTTAAATTGCAGAGGACAAACAGGCAGCAAATGCTTCTGAAGGTAAGAAGGAAAACCCTGACAACCCGAGCAAAGATAAGATATGATTAACCTATGAGACCTGCTGCAAGCATTAACAACACCACCCATGTTATCCTTTAATACTGCGCTGTGAGAGGTACAGTGTAAATCTCAGTAGGATTTCCACTCAGAACCAGTTAGTGGGAGAATTAAAGGTGCGGCAGAAGGACAGTTTATGTTTCCACTCTCTCTCTCTCTCTCTCTCTCAGAGGGTGTGTCTGGATAGACAGCTGACATTCCAGCTGTGAGGTGAGTCGAGTCGCTGCGTGAGCCGAGCAAATGCCTCTCACACACCCAGGCCCTAAATTTCACACACTTCAATGGGGCTGCCGCTGTTTCCCACATAGAATTAATTGCAGATATCCAAGCAAGCTGTGTCATGACTACTGTTTTTGCTGGCTGCTAAGCAAAGCCATGCTCGCAGTATTAGTTTCGCTTGATTGTAGTCATGTAATTTTCAAGAGTAGGTTGCAGGTGTCTGACGCTGGTAGTGCACCTTGACAGGAAAAAAAAAAAGACCTGCAGGATAGGCTGCTGTTTGCTATTGTATAGAGACTCCACCCTTTTCATTCACTCATTACATTATGCTGAGCTAATGCTTGTGTTGAGCAATGTGAAAACTATGTGAGTCACCTGGATTAAGGGTTGATGTTATCCTGCCTATAATCATTGTGGGAAAAAGTTCCAGAGTTTGAAAACACATATGTATCATGAGTTAGAGTCTGCTGTACTGTATGTTCCCATAAACAGGCAAGTGGCCAGTACGAGTGATTCAGTCTTGATAAGAAGCAGAGGTGACGTACCTGGCAGGGCAGGTGCTGCAGTCGGACTTTAGTGACGTATGTGATGGGGCCCAGGCTGTCTCGCTGGGAGCCTTCCCACTCGTGGATGGGCTCTCTGTTGATGGAATTTCTCAGCTCGTCTCTTCTCTCAGAAGTGTCATTCCTGTTTAGCTATAGAGAGTACACAAGGGATGAGTTAAGTCAGTCGGACCATCACCAGAGTAAATACAAAAAGAGCTTTGCCTTTCCTGAAACTTGAACATGTTTATTCTGCTTTCCTTCCCTGGAATGTCGCTCCTGCTTGTACACTGACACTGTTTTAAAGGAATCACGAGTCCATTTATTTTCTTTTTTCCATGACACATCCACATTCATGTGTTTCATCAACCAGTTCCCCACCTGTGGGTGTAGAGTCAGCACTTTAACCCTGCACAGATGTGAGGGTTAGTTTGATGTAGGCCGTGATGCGGTCAAGGCCGCTCCCTAGTATTGAAGCCTGAGGGGGAGCCAGCAGTGAGTGACCCACTTGACTCACCGAATCTACCCGCACGCACACATCCTGTTTTATGAGACAGGACTGAAGCCAAAGTGTTTGCCTGCCTAATCCAGCACGTGGCTTAAGAACGCACTTCTATCAGAATGTTCATTTGTCTGTGAGGCCTAATGTAATGAAAAAGGTAGGCGAGGTTGATGAACTTACTCTCAATCTGGTGTAGTTTTCAGGTGAAATTGCTGCGCCTCCATTGGCTTCAATGTTTTCTTTGAGCAGCTCAAACCACAGGTCCATTTCTTCTTGGTTGGCAAAGTAGACGATTATGGGGTTTAGGCTGACACCTGCAGAGTGTAAAGGTCTCAGGGTCAAAAAAGTAAAGCGTTTCCTTTTTCCACAAAGTTTTCTCTCACACTGGCAGATTATAAATGTTCGCACTTTGCCTGCTTTGATGTTTAGAGTGAGTTATGCAATAGGGGCAATAAATGTGAACACATGTTCAGGATAGTTAACCACATGTAAGACCTATGCTGGAAAAGCCCCCTTTGACCTGCTGTGTTTGGTATTTAAGGATTGTAGGAGACTTTCCCACAGACTTCTCATCCAGAAGGAATGAACAGGACCTGGGATGAAAAGAGCTGGAATCTCCCTCTACCTACAGTATCAGTCCCAAACATACCAGAGATAACCAGCTCAGATAGTCAGATAGTCTATTTCATTCCCGTCCACTAACTTTTCACTGTAATCATGTGGAACCGTGACCCTGTTGACTGCTCGCTAATGAGCTGCTCCTCTTTAGTCTTGTGTGAACCTTCTTTTCTTTGCAGCTCTTAATTTTAGACCTTGACCCGAGCGCGCCCTAAAACTTAAAGTTTTCTTTTCACTCCCTCGAATCTTTTCAAAGTTCAAGCCTCGTGAACGTTGCCAAAACCTCCCTTCCAGCTTTCAGCCAGTGGAGTCATTAACTTTCTTTAAAAAAGTCTCAATAAACGTTCAACTTTCACAGTTGCATGTGTGAAAGCGTCCAGGAATTTTCATACATCCTCTTGTGCTGCGTTTGCTTCGTCACCCTCCGTCTCATCGTCGGCACATTTTTGGCTCAGTGAGAGGAAGACGTCGGCCTCCCTCAGAGAACCTCTCTACATCAGCTCTCCCTTTTGACTCAGAACTTCCTCATGCTTCCTCTGATGCCTCGGGGGAGGTTATTGAAGTTTAAAACCGAACAATAAAAAAACAAATGAAATACAATGCCGTGGAATAACAGGCTTGATCTGGGAAGTTGCGAAGCTAACTGTGTGAAAAAGGAGCACAGAAGAATGTCAATATTGTGACAGCAAAGATTTCACTAAGATGGTACGGATAAAGACATTAACCTCACAGAAACCTTACACCCTTCTATTTTACAGAGTGTGAAAAATCCATCCCAGTAATTTTACACTTCTCTGTGACCGTTTTCATCTCCTGTGCTGTTACAAAAGCCGTGCAGCCACAACAGCTTCTTTTTTTTTTTTAATTCTTTTTAAGTTTCAACCTGAAGATTTGCCCTGAGCGGTTTTTGGAAAGCATCACCGATTACATGTTTAAGAGCGGTAGCTCGGCTTTTCTGCTCGACAGCTGGGCAGACTGAAGTGCACCTGTTGTCTAACAAGTGGGGCCTTTAAGGCCAGCTTGGCCCTCTGACCGAGGGCGAAGGGGCCCCAGCTCTAGTTCGTTTGGGTTTAGAGAGGAGGTGAAGAGGTGAGAGGGGGTTGCAGGACCTTTGAATCCCCAGAATGTGATAACACTAGAAATGCTGCAGTCTGGAAATACTGTGTGCTTTCTTTTGTGTTTGTCTCAAGGGAGGAGAATTCTTACTTTGATCTATAACCGATGAGGCGGTCAGACATAGCTGACCACTCAACAGAAGATTAAAAAAAATTTTGTGTCAGTCTGAGCGTTAAAATGAGCCGTCCCCCAACTCCAGTTCATCCACTTTCAGTCCACTAAGTGATCAATTAACTAAATTCCTCACAGCCAACAAAACAAAACAAGCATTATTAGATACTGCAGCACAGTGCCAACAACCACGTGTGTCCTTTCTGGAAGAGTCAAACATACCGTTTATTTGAAAGGCGAATTCCTGGGGTTGGCTGTGATTGCAGTTCTGCTGCAGGCTGCAGATAGTGAGTTCTTTCAACGGAAGAGTCCCCTGCACAAAACAACAAAAACTTCAATCACGCTTCTTCGAACACAAACGTTCTTTTATTCATACAGTAAAAACCATTCACTGCATCATTCTCATTCCTGCTATGCTCTGTTTGAGCCATCTGTTCGGCTCTAATTTTTAACCAAATAAAAAGGAATTAATCAACATGACAGTGAGGTCAGTCTTGTAAGCCAATGATGTATTCATGTCTGACTTCCATTTTCCGTCATATGTAGTCTGACTAATGCAGCTCACAGGTGCTTAGCTGTATCTCTTACAGATGGAGTTTGATTCTCAGCTGGCTCTGTACCCCGATGATTAATGGCTGCTCATGCTTTACGAGACAGGTGGAGAAACGCAATCATAGCTTCTGTTTACCAACAAAGTGCTGGTTGACAGGGAATTTATGTCAGAGACGACACAGAGATGGCATAAAAATTTTTTTTTTAAATCAGTCTCGAGTTGGTGAGAATTTAAAGGAAGGGATCACTGATAATGTTGCTTGTATTCAAATGAACTCACCTGGTATGTCAGTCCGGTTGTGTTGTTGGAAACGAAATGAAGGTGTGTCTGAAACAGATCCAGGTAGCAGTCATGTATATCCTGAAGAGATGGTAGGAGAAATTGAACAGTGAAACAGAGTCAGATGTGCCATGTAGCAACATGAGGATTAGAGTCTTGCAATAAAACTGCAGTCTTAGGACGTAGGAACGGGAACCTGTGCGTGCATATAGAGGCCCACATTACTACTGTTTATTTTGTATCATACCATCTTACTTACAGGGTGCCCACTGTCTAACTAGGCTGTTGCGTTATTATCTTGCTGTGTACAATACAGTGTGTTCTTTTGCCACAATGACATCATTCCTTCAATTAATCTTTCTTTTTTCTCCCCCTTTTTGACAGAGCTGTTGTGTCACAACTTTAACAAATTGCAGTTCCCACCGTGAGAAGCCAGCACGTCCTCTATCTGTGCCTGGGATCAGACACACTCTCTGTACCCTGAGGTTTTCTCATAGAGCTCTTTCACAACCGCAGCATTTGCAAGCATGCCCAAACACAGGCTGCGGTCGGCTTTTTGGAAAACGGTTTGGATTATTCACAGCCGACCACTGCGTAAAAGCCGGCAGTGAGGTTTATTGTATTTGGTGGCTGCAGTGAAACATCCTGTTACTCTCCACCTGTTTGTTTTGTTTTTGGTTCTGACACTCACTGGGTTCATGATGTGTCACCGTAGGCTTGGCCATTGTTTGAGATCACTTTAACCACAGTAAGGATTGTGCAGTATTATCTTTGTTTTCTTTCACAGCTGCGTTCCTGGCATTGCAACATAAGGTGATGCTGCCCCGCTCACCTGGCAGTGGACGAAGCGGAAACGAACTTTGGAGCTGTGAATCATCCGTCCATAGTTCTTCACATTGATGCTGCTCTTCTTCCAGCCGCTGATTGGGTCGTAAGCAAATGGAGGATCCCATTTGATGTTTTCTATCGTCTGCAGGTCTTTAGGGGACATTTCCTGCAACCAGTCACAATATTAGTTCAGACATGTCATGATTAAACCAGTTGAACCTGAATTTAAAGATTGGCACACGGTAGCCGAGCAGTTCTCTTTGGCGAGCACATGAATGACTTTTATGCTTTCAGAGCTGATGGGGCTTCTTACCTTCCTCGGGGTGACAGTGCAGAGGATATTTATGATGCTGTTAGACTTCTCCTGTCCCTCTTGGGGATTGTACTTGCGAAACAAGCGACTGCTGTGATGAGAAAGGAAAGCTGTGTGTTAATATTCACTCTCCAGTTTTTACCACCTAATCCATGTTTGTTGTTTAGTTCATTTCCTAACATAACTTCATATCCATATGGGTTCAGTGTTGTCTGCTATCGACAGTTAGAGGAATGACCTAAATTCAATGTTTTTTATAGTACAGTTTTTCATATCAAAGTCAAAGTTCAGTTTAAATCATCTTATTTGTCTCATAAATCAATCAGCATCCCTTCCTTTGACCCCATTCTATCAATGCCAGCCCTTTAAATGATAAGAACAACTGGGTCTTGTGTTTGTGATAGCGAGGATATCCACAGGAAAATCAGCATTCAATGTCCCTCTTTGTTTTGCATGAGCCTCATCTGTTACCATTAGTGTCAAATCTTCACGAGGAAGCCCCATCACTGCGAAGATAAGGCTTTAGGGACTGCTTTTAAAATTTCCGCTCGTAGTTTATCTGCTTATCTGTACATATGTGTGCCAGTGTCTTCAGTTTAACAACGCGGGCTTTTGTTTTCACGGTGGGAATTAAGGGCTGTCCGTTCAGGAAGTCCATGTTGAGAATGAATTATTTATTAGTGCCTAGCCAACAATGCAGTTCCAAAAACACTTTTTAAAATGCACTCGTTCACTTTGAAAATCTGCAGTTGCAAGGTGAAAGAGGAATGCGCTGTAAATAATAGACAGGTAGTGGATTTGCACACCCACAATTCTCCAAGTCACTGCTGTGGCATTCAGCGCCACTCACTCCCCTTTTCTTCAGGGAATACTTGAGCCTGACCTGATTCGCCGACACAAAGAGTTTGTAGGGTAACTGAAAACAGGAACACTGAACGTATTGTTCGTGCTGATCCAATGATCCAACCTAGAAGGTGTATCACTGTTCAAGTTTGAGCCGTTGAGCTTTTGAAACCAACCGTCGTTTAAAGGGTTGCCCGGCTCTTTTTTTTTAAAATATGAGAACTTTAAAGCTACATGGGATGCTTGACCAAACTAGATCCTGAATCATCACAGAGGGAGAAGCTGAAATGAATTGAATGCAGATGTGGTGGTCAAGCAGAGTTGGCTGGACCAAGTGTAACATGCCCAGGTATGTAATCCTGGAGGATTAAAGAAAACCAGATAGAAAACCAAGTGTGAGCCATTCACCTCAGAAGTCACACAGTCATGTTCACAGCCTTTATATCGGATCACAAGCTGTAATCTCACATACCTGGAGTCATAAATGAGGTCTTATCATTTAATAATAACAGCCCACAATTAATGATATTAATCAGTTCTGGATGTTTTTTGTTTTGTTTTTTTGGTGGAAAACCAGATTAATTGACATCTGGTAGATCATCAGAAGCAAAGAGGGGGCAAATGGTAACTGGATCATTGACACCGTTGGCCAGACAGGCACCACTCAGGCACAACTCCGGGACTATCCTGTATTATGATACTGAACCACAAAATGCACAACCTCTGTTTAACCCCACTTCTCAAACCCCACGAAATACTGAGAATACCTTCCAGCTGAAAGTCAGTGTCTAAAATAACAATCTGCTGTCAAGGGCATGACATGTGCTCCTTTTACACACCGACACAAGTACAGTATGAACACCAGGACAGAATGAATTGTTCTTACCTGTTTCTGCGTATGAAACTCTTGCTGGAGAATCGGAAGTTGTGCTGGGGGACACATGACATGCTGCTCCCCATGCTGCTGTCCTGTGCCGGGCTTTGAGCCGCTGTGTAGATAAACTTGTATTCCTTCTGTGATGGGTGAG
>VUQJ01022778.1:68101-80373 GCA_015108635.1 Andinoacara biseriatus | reverse complement strand
ATATACACACATAACATCTGCTGAGATAAAGAAAACACAGATCTAGATAAAACTGACTAATATTGATCAACAGCAGCAGCTGACAATATTTGGTAATGACTCAGACATCTTAAGATCCATTGAGTCTGCAGAGTATTCCACTGTATCCTGCATTTGTTTGCTCTCAGTGATCCCGAGTCAGTGCATCAGCCTCCCGAGTTCCAAAACCCAGCTTACTGCTCTCTAACGACCTGTGTGTCTTACCTGAGTTCAAAGGGCTTTGATCTCAGCTGCCCAGGTGAAGCGAACTAAAGGAGTAAACACTCCAGACTTTGAGTAAACACCTCAAGTGTAGATTTTAATGGATGGGAGCTGCTGGATGAGAAGAAACACACTACAGCAGGTCTGTATACCCATCTATGCAGAAGCTTTTAGCTGCGATAGGAGATACTAGCAAACATGTCAGGAGGGCCTTTAGTTGACCACAGGGTGAAAAGCATTGATATATGGTCTTCATTTATCAGCTGGACTCTATAAGGGACATATGGGCAAAAGTGCCTGAGGAGAGGGTGCATGCCACATCTTTGAAATAGAAAGAAAAGAAGAAGCGGGGGGAAAAAAAAAAAACTTGCTTTAAATTAACCTCTTCTTCTGTCTTCACATCCTTGTCCTTGAGTGCATCTGTTACTCATAAGGTAAAAAGAGGTTTGATTTTTAAATCAACACAGACAAATCCAAAACTTCCAAAAAGCGTATTAAACCATTACTTTCACATACTGTGTAAATCAGGTCCTCTTGTGAGATATTGAACACCCAATGAGCCAAAATCCTTCAAGGTCAGAGCGTCCCTTCATATATGAATCTACTGAGGCTGAATTCCTGACATAACTCACGCTGACACAGAGTAGACATGGTGCCAAAAACATGTAAGATGGGGGGTGGGGGGTGGATTCCCCTCTCGTTAACAATGGAAAGTAAAGTAAAAGTGACACCGCCATTTGTGTATTGCATTTTCTTTAGTACTTTACATATAACGGGAAAATACAGGGGTTTGCTTTCAAGAGAATACAGGAAATTTAACAGTGCTCTGTACATTACAATATTATAGTCAGTGTGGTGGTTACTTGGCACAGCCAACCGAGCCGTGCACGTTGTGCACACTTCACCATGGGCGGGGTTGAGGGTGGGGGGTACAATTCAAAAATCTTCATTTACATGTTATAAGCAGACAAAGTTTCTATTAGCAGCTCGAAGAATATACAAAATGAGAAATATCTGCATGTTGCCAAAGCAGGAAGGGAGTGTAGGGTGTCGAAACCATAATGAAATATGTGTATTAAATACTATGTGAGTACGCCAGCAGGAGGGGAAAAAAACAGATGAAAACTGAAGCTGCTATTAGACACTTAATCTGTAAAGTTACCAGATTAGACTGACCAGGTTAACACTAATCACAAAAGAACCAGGCTTAGTTAGGAATTCTACATTCATCCTGAGAGACCGTCATCTGAAGTTAAAACTGAAACGCACTGATTTTTCACTCTAGTTCACAGCAAAACATGTCAATGTCGTAGCTGAAGGAGGACGGGCTTGGACTGCCGTGAACATCATCTCACTTTTTAGCCGTTAACACAGATTAAATTATTATTCAAAACTAGAATTGGTCATTATTCTTTTCAACCACATGGAACACAGAAAGGGCATGCAGCAAATCAAATCCTTAAAGTCCCAATCCAGGATTTATGTATTTCAACTGTGGGTCTATATACAAGCAATATATGGAAAAGTGTGGTTTACTCATGGCAAATAATCTCATGTCCACGTTCAGAAGAATTAAAGGGACAGTGCACCCTAAAATGCACTTCCTCGGGCCTGTGGTGCCATTTATCCATGTAGATTGTTTTAGCATAAATTTCCCAGTTTTATGGAAATGTGACAGAAAAAAAAGAAAAAGAAAAAAAAAGCTTCTGCAAAAACACAGCACTGATATCTCTTTACATGATCTGATTGCAAAAAAGAATCCACAAACCTTGTGGTAAGCACTTCCATGTAGGAACTATTTTCTGTGCATAAGAAAGCATCAATCTACCCGTGACAGGAGGCTCACCCTAGTGACAGAATGTAAACAACATTTTTGGTGTCTGTAGACAGCAGAAAGTAAAATAGTTCCTACCACAAGGTTTGTAAAGTTTTTTGGGAAAATTGGTTCATGATTTCTGAAAAGAGATGTTGCTGTTAAGTTTTTAAGCACTTTAGGGACCTCTTTAGGGACCAGTGCCATCTGGCTCCGTTATATTCAAAAGAGGGAGCGCAGTGGTACTGCCGATATCTCCATAACTGGAAAAACCCACACCAAAACAATCCAGACTCATTTATGCCACTACTTGAATTTGATTTTTGAGGTGAACTGCCCCTTTAGAGCCCTAATCCAGGATTTATGTTTATCAGCTGTTGGTAGACAGTCACATTGATAATTGAAAGGTGTGTTTTCCTTATGGGAAATAAAATTTAAAAAAAATTAAAAGCCAGTTTTGTTCCTGTATTTACAACGTCGCTATGAGCAAACATACTGTCAGATTGTCAGTCAGTGAAAAGGAAGCCTGCTAAAAACGTCAAAGTGCGGATAAAGTATGTCAACATTTTCTTCTATATTTTCCTCTGATGAAGCTGGCATTTGCATAACAGCTGCCACAGTGAGAGGAATTCTGGATTGGGTCTTTACTCAGACCCTTTCCTGGGTCTCACAGGCAGGTAAAGGATGGCAACAAAATACATTTTGAGTGACAAATAGAGCCACAGAAAGAAGCATGCCACATTTGTTTGCTCATGGGATCAAAATCAGTCAGTTAAGATAAAAAGAAAAATCCAAGCCCTTAGATGCACAGTACAGAATTTAAGAAGAGTAACATGGAAACTTATTTTCATCACATGGTTTTCTCATTAGTCCTGAAAAAAAAACAAAACTCGTTTTATGTGAGATCAGAGCTGGAATAACATCAACTGTGAAAAGTCATCTCTAGTTATTCTCTCTAGCACTAAAAAGCAGACAAGCTAACAGGGCAAGTGTAATTAAAAGTACTATCAGCCCCGCTCCCAGTTACTACTGTATGTATCTGGCTGACCGGCAATGTTTTCAGTCTTCTAAACCCTCCAGATCTTTCATTTTTTTCTGCTTCAGCTTACCCGAAAGCCACATCAATAAACATTTAAGAGACAGCAATTAACACTTCTGCACAACAACACTTAAGCTGTGTTGATTTTAACCACTTTGATTTGTCAGTAAAGCCTGAGGTACATTTACAGGATCTCACACCGGCACCCATATCATCCTCACAGCTGGATTAACAGAAGCACATTTATTATTTTCCCCGCAAAAGCTACTAGTCCCTGGCACTGTTCAGATTTGAAGTAAATTTGTGACCTCTACACACAAGTTTACTGGAATAGATAATCAAAATAGGGACCACATACAGAACAAGGTGTGTCTGAAAGCAGTGTGACAGCATGGGATGGCCACGATTTAAATGATGGAAGAAAATCAATAATTTATTCCGTAACCTTCTTTAAAGATGGATGGCATTTCCTGCAGAGTTTAGAGGATCTTGTGCTCAGTGAGAATGTTTCCAACGAGTATATTAGAAGTTTTTTTTTTTTTGTTTTGTTTTCCAAAAGGCTGGAAGGCCAGCCAAACTTGGGGAAGGGAAGTAAACCATCAAAAGATTAGAATCTATTACAAGTCTGATGCATAGCAAATCCCCACGTTCAACAGTCAAATGTGATACCGTTTTATTAAAAATCCACACTTCTGTTGTGACATTACCGAGGGGGACCTTCAGCCCACCACAAGACTATAAAATATTCAAAACTTCAACCAGCTTCCACTCGTCTACCTTGGAGTAAGCAGCTTGTTGAATGCTTGAGCCGGAACCGGCTAGCTCGATGCAATATATACATATACGAGAGAGGAATGTCTGCATGTATGTAGGCCTGGCATGGCATGGCATGGCATGCGTGTAATGCATGATAACATATTCAGTTTAGTAACGTGTATGAATGATTATATAATTACAATATAAACATTTACAAATTTGGAAAAAGTTGCTGATTGTGCCTCAAGATTCCCTTCCATGCAAAGACTGTTCGAGATCCTCACAATGCACAAGCTATTTGTATTTATACCTCATGCTCGAGGACAGCCGTAGTATTTTACATAGTAGCTCTTACTACGCTGTCTCTAGCCATAGTGAGAAAACAGGGTGTCCGCGCTGATATACGAAGTGAACTGTGACCATTTTTTTTTTTTTATTATAAGGCATTAGATTTGTTCAGGACCATGAGGACTAGTAGTAGGGCACTGCTTTTGACTACCTATGAAATGTAGAAAAATCTAAGGAATGAACATGAGTACAAATCATGAGTGTGCTGCACCAAGAACAACAGTGAAGAACATTTTGCCATTAAAATAATGCTTTTTCCTACTTTGGCAAAAAAGAAAGAAAGAAAAAAAAGATTTTTTTTTTTAACATAGCTTTCATGAGAGTCTTTGACAATTATTTGTTCATCAAAGGCCTCTTTGTTTGGAATAGGTACAGTACTGCAGAGTCCCACTGAGCCACCAAAGCACAACCAGTACCATACCTCCACTACACACCTGTCCACATCAGGCTTTCATTGAAATCAGATCCTGAAAATAAGAGAGCTGGAGCAGCTCCCTCATCTGCCCATGGCTCGGCTTCCCAGTGAAACATGTTTGCTATAGCCAAGATTTACAGATTTCTCTAGCAATTGAGATCCTCTGGTCAGGTCTTTGGCTTCCCCGCATTCTCCTCTGTGTGAGCGTGTATGAGATTACAGCACTGTGCAAACTAAAAGGAACTAACCAAAACAACAGTTGGCCTTTTAGTCTGTGAAAAATTATCTTTCACTTAGGTGTAAAGGAGAAAAATAGAAAGGAACGTTCTTTTTAGAAAGCCGAGAGTGGGGCTTGAAGCTGCACCTCTTATCTCAGGCTATTTCTTTTATTCTGCGCATGTAATCATGCAGTTCCTCTGGGTCTTGAAAGCCCATATCCTGGCAAACCCACTGAATGTCCTCCTCATCTGCTATGGGGATGGAGTTATAGGGCAGCTCCTCCGTGGGAAGGGTGGTAAAAGTGGTAAATTTGACTCGCTTGCGCTTTGAGGTGGGTGAACTGGCATCCTCGCCATTCTCCTTTGTGGAGCCCCCAGAGCTGCCATCGCCCCTTCCATGTACCTGGCTTTGAACGCTAGTCTGGGAGCTGCCACTGCTATGGTGGTCCCCATGGCAGCAAGTCTGTACGCTCTCCAAAGGGTTAGTGGGACTTTCCACCTGCTGTGGTGACAGATCACACTGGGCCCTCAATGGCTGCCCATTTCCCAGGAACACCCAGTGGTGGGAATGATCCATGTTGGCCTGACCCTCAGGTGGGATCCGCTTATGGCGATATTTAAGCACAAAGACGATGCAGTTGATGAGAAAGACTAAAATGGCAAGGCAGAAGACTCCCAGTAGAGCATACATGCCAATCTCAAGGTCAGTCATGTTGCGAGGTGAATGCACAAAGTCATCCTCCTCCTCTTCATCAACCTCAGTTGGTCGCTCTTGGATACTCATAGTAGGTAAATTGGTGTAATCAATGGGAACACTGGCAGGCTGCTCATTAGATGTCTCATAAATTCGTCCACTAACGTTCGGATCAATGATTGGACGCCTGGTGATTGGCGCCAGCTCAATCTCACCCTCTGTAGTCGCTTCTTCTTCAGAGTCCTCCTCTGGGCCAAAGCGGACCTTGACATAAACTGCAGCAGATGCGATGACGCTTTTGCGTTTGGTCTTCTGACAGGCCTCACAGATGGTCATCTCTACACGCACCATCTCGCCAGACCCTTCTCCTTCTGCCACCACCACAGGCCAGCGTTGCTGAGGCTCCTGGGATACTGACACAACTTTGTCATCCAATGTGGAGGCATTGAGGTTATAGTCCTTGGTATCAAAATACGTCAGAGTGCCCGCTGTGTTGTCACTAAAAAGCATCCAGACAGACAAACTGGCCTCCTGTCAGAAAAAGAAAAAGAGAAATTAATTTCAGTTTTTTCTTGCTTCAACTCCACAAAAGCATTTGAATATGTGCCGCTCCACAGCAGGCTGAAATCAGGAGTTATTACATTTGTAAAGTTCTTCTTTCTTTCTTTCTTTCTGAGTGTGCACCCTAATATTAGTGCCATTTGATTGTGCATGAGAAAAATGAGAAAAGTTATTCAAATTCAAACACTTCAGAGCAAAAAAATGTGACAATAGAGAGTAGGTCAAAAAGTAACAAAAATAACAACACTGTTTGTGTGGGTCCAACTGGACGATGAGATAGAATCAAAAGTCACAAATTTGTAACACTTTTTTTTTTTCCACTTATCAATGAAAAAGCTGAACTTATTAAGAAAAAGCTACAATTATCCTTAAAGAGGCCCTATTATGCTTTTAATACTAAGCAATGATGGATGCTTATATTAAACACAGCCCAAACTTCAAATATTGAGCAAATACTGTCAGCTAAAGACAGTTTTTCTGCTCTTGGATCAGTATGACACAATACAGTAATGCATGATGTAAGAGTTATCCCTAATATGGTCATCTCAGTCACTGACCGCTAGCACAGTGCATATAGGAGCAGTTATCATCTCAAAATTTCAACTTACGCACCTCAACATTTCTCCTTATAAGTATCTCAAAATTTCATCTTACTTTGGAGCAACTCAACATTTTGAGCAAGTCGAAATTTTGAGACAATAACCTGAGATTTTGAGCTCCAGAGGGCATTTTTTCCCCTCTAGTGGTAGAAAGAAGCTTCATTATAAATCAGCTCTTTACAGGCAGTGGATGAATTGAGGAGCTGCACGAACACACAGTAGTTCAAACATTAAAGTCCAGCAATTAAAAAAAAAAATGAACATCATAGGTCCACTTTAAAAAAAAGTTAGAAGATGATGCTTTGTCTTATTTTTAGCAGACACAGAAAATCTGTTTATCTGCCCAGAAGCTTGCTGTCGTTAAATACAAACATGATATCTGTAATAGCAGAACACAGGACAACCCTGAGATTTTAGGGATCAATAACAGTGTTTAGAAGAGAGACAACTGATGGACAGTGTGAAGCAAAGGAACAAATTCTGTTAAAAAAATTACCCATTCTGTAGGTGTTTATATCTCAGCAAAGAATATTTAAACAGTTCAGATCCTATTATTTCGTGGCATTGATCGTGATTTGAATGCCTGTTCCCAACTGAGCCTTTGAAGTCCTGGACTTGCTCCAATTCCTAAATCTCCAGAGCATTTGTGAGCATCCGCAGTGCCCCCTGCTCAGTACAAGCCTTGACATGCACAGAGACGGCCTGCCTCTGATGTGCACACAAGCAAACCACTTGCAAGCACAGGGGAGGAAGGGGCGGTGGAGGAATGACTGTGTCGTCCTGAAGGCTACAACACAGGCTCGTTGGACAGCGCAGACAGATAAGGCACATACAGCAGCAGTGTGCGCTCCAAATGATGAGTCTGTCTCTTTGTGCTTGCTGCTGGTATTGGTTTTATTTTTGTATTTTCTATCACTCTTGGCTGTCTGCGCTCCCCTACAGAGAGACTGGATAAAAAGCCTGGGCGCCACTGCCAACATGGTAGTTACCTGACAACATTCATCTGCTGCAAAATAAACCACACAACACCAGTGTCCATGTAATCAAGGATGCATTTGACAGTCTCTTTTGTTCCCAGCTTGCCTAAACATCAGGAAGTAACCATTAGGAAAAGCTGAGAAAGAGGGAAGATTTTGTTAGTAGGTTCAGAACAGATGCACAGAAGAAGAAAATCTCTTTGGTTTAGAAGAATTGAAGGAATCTGCTTGTTAAGCGATGACATATCAACCCTGTTTTTGGGTCCAAGTCTCTAACATGCTACAGGTCTGTATCCCAAAAAAATATTCAGGTACCCTTCTACACTTTTATTAGCATTATTCACCCTTAAAAACTCACCATGCAGTGTCTCGGGCGCCGATATTATAGCCTCAGAAAACAATAACTGTTGCTGCACCTAAGCTCTGTGTCATGCCTATTAAAGACTTCCATGATGCAAACTATGCAAGCTATGTACTTTTTCTTGTCGTACTTAGAACCTAGCCAGTTGACACCTAACATACTTTTAGTGCATGTACACGCATGTGCACTAAAAGTATAACTAAATAATTTTATTTGTATAGCATATTTTAAAACACAGTTACATGCTGCAGTGCTTCAGTCTGGAGGAAACGTATATTACACAAGTGTACATATAGAATAGTACATACAAACACACAGTCAAACATACAGTAATCACACACGTTAGATTTAAATTATAGCCAAAATAATAACTGACAAGAGATTTAAAGAAAATCTGAGTTATAAAAAAATGAGCTGCTTAAAATGAACCACAGATTCAGCCGAAGAATATGGCTGTTCCAAAGCTTAGGAGCTACAACCTCAAAAGCGTTATAGTTAAAGGACCTTGATAAAATGAATGGGAAGCTGTACGTAGGAGCCTGACATGCAGGGTTTTATTTGCTATTAATAACATTTTAAAATAAATTCTGAATTTTATGGGAAGCCAGTGAAGGGAGGTAAGATTAGGGGTGATGTGCGAGCACCAGCTAGTTTTTGTTAACAGCTGAGCTGCGGGATTCTGGATCAATTTATTTTATTTTATTCTTTGCTTTGTTTTATAATTTTTTTTACTGTTTTCACTGCTTTAAGGCATTTTAAACCTACATGGACTTTTATGTTTTTATTTTCTGTGTTAATCCCATTGAATTTGCATGTAATGAAATGTGCAATATCAATAAAAATGCCATTGGCAAATGAGGATGGGCAAAATTACAGTAATCAAATCAAACAGGGTTTTGACTTTATACAATAAATCTGATTGCATGGATAAATTAATAATATCTTCTGTTTCCTAATAATATTACCTAAGGGAAGCATGGATAATATAAAAAAAAAAAGTAGTGGTCCCAGCACAACACCCAGTGGAATCTATTTACAGTACATGCACAAACTAGAACCTAGCAGGTAGATATGATTCAAACCACTGCAGTGCAGTTCCATCAATACCAACCGTGTGTTCTAATCTCTGTAGTAAAATATTGTGGTCAGTGGTATCAAACGCTGCATTGAGGTCTAGCAGGACCTCAGAGATGAGTCCACTGTCAGAGGCTCTAAGAAGATCATTTGTAACCTTCACTAATGCTGTTTCTGTGCTGTGATGAATTCTGCAACCTGACTGAAACTCTGCAAATAAACCGTTCCTCTGCAGATGATCACCCAGCAAGTACTCTTTCAAGAATTTTTGAAATGAAAGTTAGTGACCAGCTTTCCATGTTTTTTTTTTTTTTTGATTGTCCCACCTTGGAGAACATCTACACCGATCACTTTAATGGAGAAACAATCTGAATGGTGTCTCTGGACTGGCTATGACATTAAACCTCTTTGATACTTAAACATGCCAATATTTCACTAGTAAGCACACCTCTTTCATCTCCACATGATAGTATGGATACATCTCTCAATATGGACGATACTAAAGTAACATTCTTCGGCTTTTATTTTATGGCATCTAGAAATATATGTGGATGTAAACTGAACATAAACAGCTCGGATTATAAAATATGCATAAGCAGTGCAAATATTATTCTGTGATATTTGCATCAATTTGAGATGCAGATGTGTGATGTGTTCAGATTCATAAATACATTACTGAAATAAACGGAGCAACAGTGAGCAGATCATAACACAGGAGTGGTTTACAATGATCCTTTAAATACTGAAGTCTTTCAGTTCAAAGAGGATTTAACTTTGTCATGTGGAACAGAGAATAATGCAAAGAGACCTTGATTGTCCAACTCTCTCCATACATAGTTTATGTGTTTCATTCATTTCTGGAGTAATAGAGGACATTTAGAAAGTTTTCCTGTGAAACAGAATCAAATGGCTTGAAATAGCTCCAGCAGTCCTCTGAGAGCTTTGCCGGCAGAGGAATTGGCTGCCTTTTATGGCCTGGCCTTGGAGAGCACTTAGGACAATACATTACAATAATTAAATTTCAAGGTGGCCAAGAAGCGGAAAGCAAGAAAAATTGGAATTTAATGCTCGCTTCTCTCTCGCTGATGCCTGATGTGGTTGTCGTTGCATTTTTAGCAACTTGCAGGCCAGAGAAAGGGCAAAGCAGGAAAAGGAGTCAGACACACACACATTTCTCCTGAGGTGAAGCAGGGCTGCCAATTAATTCTCAGCTGAGAATTGCAGAGATTCATGCTCATGTGAAAAAACAGAAGCAAACACAGACGTCTTCTTGCTTCTCACTTGAGCCATAAAATCCATTTTGGAAAATGCATTTGGACGTATCAGAAGTGTTTTGCCAGGCTTGGCTAATACGGGGTTTTGTAATATAACAGCACCAAAGATACTTATTAGCACGGCAACTGCCTTTTTCTGGTGCTCTTGCTGGCTTGAGCTTAAACGGTTTAGCATGGAAATAATTTTATTGTTCAAAAGTGAAACTAGTATGTTTGGTTGATATAAACTAACTGGACATTTTATAAGGTACACCTCGGGCGTACCAGCTTGGACCCCCGCTTGCCTTTAGAACTGTCTTAATTCTTCATGTCATAGATTCAGCAAGGTTCTGGAAACATTTCTCAGAGATTTCAGTCCACACTGGCAGGACAGCATCGCACAGTTGCTGCAGATTTGTGAGCTCACTGACATGTTGAAGAAACCATTTCCATTTTGAGATTTGAGCTTTGCCACGTGGTGCATTATCCTGCTGGAAGCTTCCATCAGAAGATGCGCAGACTGTGATCATAAAGGGCTGAACATGATCAGCAACAATACTCAGGTAGGTTGTGGTTTTTAAAAGATGCTAAATTGGTACTAAAGGGCCCAGAGTGCAGCAAGAAAATAGCCCCCACATACGAGGCAGAAAAGCTCCACAGTTTTATGTTATCTTCAGCAAATTCTGACCCTGCCATCTGCAAGTCGCAGCAGAGATTGAGATTCATCAGACGAGGCAACGTTTTCCCAATCTTCTGTTGTCCAATTTTTGTGAGCTTGTGTGAATTGTAACCTCAGTGTCATGCTCTTATTTGACAGGAGTGACACCCGATGTGGTGCCCTGCTGTAGCCCATCTGCTTCGAGGTTCAAAGTGTTCATTCAGAGAGGCTCTTCTGCAGACCTCGGTGGTTATTTGAGTTACAGTTGCCTTTCTATCAGCTTGAAGCAGTCTGACCGTTCTCCTCTGAGCTTTGGTAAAAATGAAGATAGTTTCACACAGAGAACTGCCGCTCACTAGATATTTTCTCTTTTTTAGACCATCCTCTGCAAACTCCAGAAATGTTTGGGTGGAAAAATCCCAGTAGATCAACAGAGCTTTGGAAAAAGATCAACCTGTCTGGCACCAACAACCACGCCACATTCAAACAGGCTTGAATCACCTTTCTTCACCATTCTCATGCTTGGTTTGAACTTTAGTAGGTTATCTTGAGCATGTCTAAATGCACTGAGTTGCTATATTTGTTTTAAAAAGAAAACAGTTGAACAGGTGTAGCTAATAAAATGGCTGGTGAAACACAGCTGGGTTTTGCAATTTCACCACTCTGGATACAGAAATGTGGAGCTACTGAGTACTAGGTGTTAGTTAGTAGGACATGCGCTAAGATATATTTCTACAGAGCTACTGTATTAATCTGTTGGTAACTGGAATACTCAAATCTATAAAGAGGTTGCGGTATTATATTTAGACCTTAAATACATTTTTTCCAGCTGATTCACTATGTACCTAAAATATCAAATTTAAAATAGAACACAGTGTGATGAAATGCCAATTTAACTGGACTGCACGTAGAAATACTTACTTGTGTTGGTCATTTGTTTGTTTTTGTATGCCTTGAATTAGAAATGATCCAGGACATTGAATACATACTGCAAGACCAACAACAGCAAACATCTGCAATGAGGGTCATTTTTTAGCCAGCTTCCAATTAGGATGAATTTTTCAGTGAAATAGAAAATACTTGGCATTGTTTGCTTCAGCATTATTCTGGCATTTCTTTTTGTGTGTGTGTATGTGTGTGTGTGTGTGTGTGTGTGTGTGTGTGTGTGTGTGTGTGTGTGTGCATGTGTGTGTAAATATATGTATGTGTGTGTATACAATTTATTTATTTTGGTTAATTAGCTGGTGTTCTGTCCCCCTCTATCTT
>VUQJ01022778.1:21088-33056 GCA_015108635.1 Andinoacara biseriatus | reverse complement strand
AATACATATATCTATATACACACACACACACACACACACACACACACACACACACACACTGCCAGAGAACAATAAGCCAGACAGTTAAAGCTTATTACACTGCGACCTGCTGCTCACTGATGGCTGTTTCCCTCCAAGTCGAGTATATTTACATGAGGCTGTAACTGCATCGCAATGATCACACAACCTTTAAATACCTTTAAATAAGATGGAGCCAGAAGTGAGGCTGTTACAAAGGAGAAGCTTTGATAGACGGGGAATATAATGTTCAACTTGAAGTATCTTGGCACTTTTTTTTTTTTTTAATGCATGCTTGCACTGCTCAGAGGCAGCGTGAAATTCCTGATAATTAGAAAGTAGGTGTAAGGGAGCAAAGCCAACACACAATTAACATCTTCTTTGTGCTACAGCAGATGTGTCCAGCTACTAAATACAGTTTTTAAAAAAAAAAACTTGTTGGGAAGTTTCTTTGGCTCGCACTAACAGTTTTGCTTTTGTTTATCACAAGAATAGCTTTTACACACATTGATAGACAAAGCATTTTCTGAATGGCATAAATTACACTCACTTGAGACTTTGTGCCCTCAGGGGCCGCTCCGCTACATACCGAGACCGTTTTGAGTTAGTGCAGTCCAATTCTAGTCATCTTTTCCTTTCTATTCTAAATTCATACGACCTCTTTGTTGTATAATAGCTTCTTTTATTAAATCTGCATTCAAAGATTGCTTTGGAGGGAAAGGATATAATTATCAGTGCAACTTTATTAAAAGTTGCATGAACCAGCACTGGGACCAGATCCAGGCTACACTGTCCACTGTATATCTACATGGAATAACATACATAATTTACATCTATGAAGGTCACATCTCCCCTTCCACCATCACTTTGATCGACAGTACAAAATGACACTGCAACACTTCACTGCACTGCCTGTACTGTACGCTCATACGCAATCTGCCTATAGAGCAATCTATTACGATTGTAACTGACGGGAGAAAATAAGAAGAGCGTAATCACAGCCTCTAATGTGCTCTGCAAGTTGCTGGGATCCCAATTTAATTTATTTAATCAACAAACGAGACTTCATATTGCACTCGCAGCTTGGATTGCCGCATGAGATTGTTCTGCATCCCGGGACATTGGTTTAATATTTCCCTTCAGTCATCACATTTAAGAGAACAAGAAGAGATGATGGGCTTTGTGCTTCAGCACATCAGATAAGCAGAACTTAGCGAATGAGTTGCCTCCCACACATTGCTGTAGGTGTGGTGGTACTTCAAAAGCAATATTGTGAATAGTTTGCCGCCATATTCCTTCACACTCAGCACCGTATCAACAGCCTCTGATTTCATTCAGGACATAAGCCGAGAATCAAACCAAGAGTACGTACTGAGCAGCCCAAAATTAAGCTTCCACAAGATGTGACTGTAGTGACAGGCTCTCAAGGGGTTACATTATCTATACTGGCACCTTTCAGACAGAGGAGATCGGTTTTACTCTACCTTTACAACGTCTTCATTTGAGGACTTGCACTGTACAAACGCTGAGACGTCAGTGACTACCCCGTTCATCTCAATCGAGACCATTTTGACAGGAATGGCCACAGTACGTCCGGTTAGAATGGCCGTGTTGATAATCTCGGTGTCCTACGGAGACAAAAAATAGACATGGCATTCATGAAACAGTGAGAGGTAGAGAGTGATTTTCCTTGATATTTCATCAGTATTACTGATGTCCACATTTAAAGCCATTACCATCAGGGCTCCTGCGCCTACTGGGTGATACTCTCAGTGGCGGAGCAGAACTCATTACTTTATACTGAGACGTCTTTCATTGGATTTCATCAACTGACATTTTTATTTCTGTGCACTTTTCTTCCAAATGGGGATGAAATGGACAGAAAAGTAATAACCTTTCTTTTTTTTTTTCTCTCTTTTCAATTTTATCCAACCTCAAGTTAAAATTTCAGGCAAACAAGACATTTACCCTACTGATGCAAATACTGTGATGGACCTAACCTTTATGCAATTTTAGCTGGAGCACATCAGTGGAAAACACACTCGGATGCATGACTGAAATCCTAATTATTCCAGAAAATACAAGCGGGAGCGCTGCTGTCAGTATGAGATTTAGGAGCAAAGTGTTAAAATAGCTGTTAATGGGAGGACACATGACACAAAAAAAAGCTCATTTATTCAGGCTTAATGCACTCAGTTTTTGCTCAGTCCATTCAGTGAGTTACATGACTATACATTAGAGGGTATTACAGAGAAAGTAATAATTATTGTTTATAATAAACTATAGTTTTAATCAGCATAGTGCATAAGGAGATATGCACTGACAACATCTCAGCTCTCCACATTATCAAAAATCTGTCAACTGGAGTCCAGATGCTGCGGTCCAACAGATATATGAAGAGAACCTGAAAAAAACTGGATGATAAGTAAAAGAAATCCTTAACATTGCAATGTTACATTCATGCCAACCACGGCCCAGATTTCATAGATTTTATTCAACAGCACCACAGCTTTCCTCTGGCACTGTGGTGGTGACCCCTGGAGAAATCAGAATGGGAAAGGAGAAGGAGGCTTCTATGGACGCTTGTTTCCAGAAAAAAAAAAGAAAAAGCCATTAATAACTCAAAATTTTGAGAAAATAACTCAAGATTTCAAGTTAGCCTAGCCAATCAGGAAGCTCTGTGAAGGTACGTTATTTCCGTGTTAGCTGGAAGGCACCGGATGTCCAAGTGTTTGACATGAAGGCAGTCTATATTCTTTATGCAGTCATCATTCGCTAGAAACTGGTGCCAATTTGTTCATTTATGCTGTACAGTGGTAGCTCACTGATGTCTGGCTGATTCTGGAGCCTTCCTGACCGGCAGAGAAACTTTTGAGTTATTTTCTTGAAATTTCAAATTATTATATTTTGAGTTAATAGGTCAAAATTTTGAGTGACGAACTAGAAATTTCGAGTTATTTTTTTTTTCTTCTGTGGTGAAAACAAGCGTCCACAGGTTAAAAACAAGCACATAAGTTGGCCGCTGCTATTCAACTTTAGATGTGTTGCAGATGTGTTGTTGCTAGCTCGCTAACTGTTTTCAGGCAACCTCAAAAATTGAATATAAAATCACCCCAGAACATCAGTGGGAATCCTGCTGGAACACACAGGGGTTAATAAAGCAATCACAAAATGAATTTATGCTCGACAGGTGCACAACCTGACACAAAATCGGGCTGATATCAGACAGACTTGCCAACTCGCTACACTCAGACTCGTTAATAAGATCAAGGCAAACACAAAACAGGAATGAAGTAAGAATTAAGAGGAGGTCATTCCTGTGTGACTGCTGGCTCGTTTTTAAATGACAAAACACTGAGAACGTAACACGCAACACGCAACAGAGCCTCACTTCCTTATCCAGTATGTTACTTTTGTGTCTTCTTTTACATTAGTAAAGACATTTCCACCATAAATCAGAGAACAAAAAGACATTTCCTGATGGAGGACCAGAGCCCCCTTGTAGTGTTAGCAGCTCTTTATGGAACCAGAAAATAAAAGAAGAACATCTATAGAACTTTCTTGAGTACAGTTAGAAAGTCATAGCTTTAGCAAAGCCACTTCAAAACACTGAGTGTTATCTAAACATGGAAGTTTGTGTAGTTCAGTGCCAGATGGGGTGGTCTGATCTACTGGGATTTTCCCCACAACCACTTCCGGGATTTACAGAGAATGGTCCGAAAAACAAGAACAAATCCAGCGAGCGGCAGTTTTCTGGGTGAAAATGCCTCGATGACGCCGGAGGTCAGAGGAAAAAGGCCAGACTGCTTTGAGCTGATAGGAAAGCAACAGTAACGCAAACACTCATTTCAACAAAGGTATGCAGAAGAGCATCTCTGAACGCACAACGTGTCAAACCTGGAAGCAGCTGGACTACAGTAGCAGCTTAGCTGCTCCTGTCAGCAAAGACAAAGAACCTGAGGCTACAATTCGCATAGCCTCACCAAAATAGGACAATATGAGATTTGAAAAATGTTGCCATTGAGGACATAAAATGTTAGTTTAAATGAGTTAACAGAAACTTTAAGGATATCTTTCATAGCTTAAGCAATGAGAATGAGGTATTATTTAAGGTACTCGAGTTGTACATTTTTTAATAATTCACAGTTCAGTGTTCCTTTTGGTCGTTAGTTCACTGGAATCTGCCGAAACTGTGTTCCTTGTTTTGTGTATCATCTACACATATTTAAATCCCTTTAACATGATCTGAAACATTAGTGGACCAGCATGCTTTATGTCAGAAATGTTTCCTTAGCAGAAAAACCCTGTAATTAAACCAATCCATTTCAGTTTTTTGTTTGCAATAATAAATGTGTTCAAGAAATTCTAGTATTAGGGCCGGCGCAGTGGCGCTGTGGTTAGCACTGTTGCCTTAAATATGACAAAAAAAACATTCTATTCTATTAAAGCAAGAAGTTCTGATTCTCTATCCACCGTCTGGCCGTGACCTTTCTGTGTGGAGTTTGTATGCTCTCCCCGTGTTTGAGTGGGTTTTCTCCGAGTACGCCGATGTCCTCCCACATTCCAAGCACTTACCTTGAATGCCCTTGAATTGGATAAGTGGGAGAAAATGGATGGATATAATTTCTAATATTAGACCTGATTTGTTTTTGTTATTGAATTTAAGATATCAGGCAGGAAAAACAGCTTTATTTATTCATTTTTTTTATTAGCTTACAGTGTGGGGCCAATTTATGGGAAGCAAAGCACATCGGACCACCTTGGATAACTGACTGGACTCTGGGGGAAAATTCTAATTGAAAGGCATCCTCCCTAAGCTCTCCTTGCTCTTGTGGCATCTAGTAAATATTACACTCCACGAGACACTTTACCAGTAAATGTGTGCTGCTACAGGACCTCTAATTATACTTACCTAAATTCCGTTTGGAGCAAAAAAACAGTGTGCTTGGCTATTAATTACCACGTTGTGTAGGATGCAGCAAAAACAGTTACCTGTATTGGATACATTATGGTCAACAATAAAAATGCTGTTTTCACATTTTGCCACCTTAAAGCTCTTTAAAACTACAATATAAACGTGACCTCATGTGGAGCTAGTGAAATATCAACTGGGCTCCAGCCTTATTTTTACGAGCTGAAAAAAAAAATTTGTGGTGTCTCACTTTATCTAAAGACTGCTCTAAAAGCTCAATTTCAGAGATTTTTTTGCTACTCTTGAGTCTGTTAAATGTCATAGAGAGTGGATATCTCTAATAACGCCATCTGAGACCTACAGCTCTGTGAGCAGAGTACAACCAACCAGATGAAAAAGGTCTTACAGGGAGAGGATCGCAGAGTGGTTTGTTCCAGACTGACGGGTCGCACCAAGACCCGTTATGATGAAGGTGGATTATTTTAAACTTTGGATTATGGAGAGCTACTCTAGAACAGTCCAACATTTCTGGAATATGTAATTTTTAAATTTACTGATCAGCTTCTTCTGGTCTTAAGCTGTGATTAGAGACAGTTGTTATCCCACGGAGCTTGATCTATTTCCACAGAACTTAGTTGCAATTACGGGGGTGTGGGTGTGCAGCAATGAGGCAAGTTAACTGTGCATGAGTCCAAAACGATTACCATTTGTACCTGCTTTTGAATAATGTAAACAAATCTCACTTGAGAGCAGCTTTATAAATGTGCAAGCATATACATTTGAAAAAAAAAAAATACACACACACAACTTCAAGCTCTGAAGCTTGCGCAACACAAAAGATCATTTTTTATTTAACATCTGGTAGATGCTGTGGTACAGAGCAGCTAATGGAACTGGGAATCTGGCATAGCTACTATTCCCTCCTCTGTGTCATCCTGCCAGTTTTCTTCTCCTTTCTCTCTCCTCAAAAAAAAAAAAAAAATACAAATGTCCTGTGAAAGAGCGCTGTAGTGGTTTGGTGTTAATAGCGGCTCAAACTGTGCAATAAGCCCCGGGGTTGATTTAACCTCACCACTGTGGAATTGTTTCACTTTGGACATTGTAAATTCCCCAGTAATTCCACCCTTCTCTTCCCCTTTCCTCCTCTCATCGGCAGCGGGTCAACTGTAGTTAGCGCACAATCTGGGGACCTCCAGCCATAAAACTCTCCACTTCATTCTTCTTCCTTACGTTCCTCTCTCCTGGTTCGCTGTTTCTGATTCCACTCGAGACATTCATCTCTGTTGTTTTGCTACACAGGAAGCAATATTTTTGTATTTTGGTGACAGAACTACCTCCCACCTCTGCATATCAGCAGTTTCACAAAAGTGCTGATTTGTTCTACACGCTGTAAGTGGGTGTTTGCCACCAGCTGAAAAGTGCTATCGGATCTGCATCTGCGGCTAAGCTTAAAATGACTGAAATGATATTCAATATCAGAGTCACACTTCTTGCTCTTTGGGGGATTCTTTTTCCTTGACTGTTGTACTTTTAATATAATTAGCTTCTGCTTTAACTACTTGAGTACCGGGGCAGCAAACGCATGCTAATACAAAAGCTCGAGACAAATCGGTCAAACTGATGAATACGCGGTTGCACTCATGTTTGTTGTGGCAGTTACTGTGCGACCTGATCATAAAAACATCCCTTTCATGCTTCACTGCCAGACGGTGTTCCTGTGAAGGGCCACAGAAATAAGCACCTGCTACAGGGTCAGAGCCATACTGGAAAATAAACTTTTATAACCGTCACCATCAATGAGCCACAATCAGCAAATTACTCATGCCACTCCAAAACAACCTAAGAGGCTATCAAAGCTCAATCACTGGTTGTTCAAACTATGCAAAGCACAAAAACCACTGTGACATGAATTTCATCAGTGCAAAGATGCACTAGGAGGATGTTGGCTCTCCTCCACGGTGCCAAAATGGCAACTCTTTACCTTCAGCTTAGTTTTGGGTAAGAAAGCAAAGTTGTAACCCAAAAGCTTAGGTTGTTATAACAGATCCGACAGTCTTACTCTTTAAAAATGGAAAGAAAAAAAAAAAAAGCTTCTGCTTTCGCTCGTGACCTCGTGAGATGGCTTCGGGCTCGGACACTGCGGACTCTACTAGTGGCAAGTGCTGTTTGGTCTCTGGGTCATAGTAGGAGGCCCAAGTCTCATCACCAGTAATGACACTCGACATGAAGGTTGTGTCAGTTTGACACGGAAGTTGATGTTTGCTTTCAGCACAAGTTTGAAGTCCAAGGTGAAATCACACAATCAAAGTGGTGAGTGGTGCCACAGGACTTCCACAGAGTGGTCTAAACACAGCAAAGCTTACCAACCTGCGATAATGACTTGGTCTAGTCCTGTTTTCAGTTTGTGTGTTTTGCATCATGAGTGCTGGTACTGTGTTACATCTCTATCTGCTTCCCTTTGACATTCATAAAAACCCATTTCCACGATATCGTGGATCAAATCTCATTTTTCGACTGCATTGGCTAATGCCAGGATCCCCTGACATCTGGATATTAGTAAATGTTGCTGATGATAATAGTTTTTAGGCCTTTTCACTACATTTATCAGGTTTCTTGAAAATGAGATTCTTTCAAGTTTGAGATTTAAGTCATTTGAGACTATTTATATCATTGAACAATGTCAGCAATCCTTGACAGACTAATTGGAAGCACTCTGAATTCCCATGGTGTGAAAACTTTTTAAATTGATCAAGCCTGACTGGTCTCAGTGTGCAGTTTGTTACAGATCATTTTCTTCTCAGTTTCAAAACAAGTGATTTTCTTTTTTACACTGACAAAGAAGACTAGCGATGGCCCTGAAATTCCACGCCGACTGAAATAATAAAATGACAAGCGTGCCAGTCTCCTTTCAGCATTTACGTGAGTCCTATGTGCTTAGCGACTGCACATAAAAACCATTACAATAAACAATTCTACCGAGTAGTGCAGAGAGCATAGGTGGCAGATTCTGCCTGCTTCAGATTGTAAATTTTACAGGGCAAAGTCACATAGGCAGAAATCTAATTCTGCAACGTAGCTAAACACATCTGGATACAAGATGCATGCTAATCCCAAATGTCAAGGGGCCCAGAGATATTAAGTGAACCTTATGTTACAACAGATGTGCAGCACACAAAGTCATAACTGCAGCTCAAGTATATTTAATGGAGCTTTAGATGCAGAACTGTTGTAATTATGCAAATATATAACAGATAACCAAGAGTTGTTACTAGAAGCACAAAGCCTTAGAAACTGTCAGTGTAGAGCTACTTCTCTTTTCTTAAAATATTTTTAAATACATATTTTATGTATTGTAAGCCCTACAGAAAACATTAGTCAGTGTCCTGCTGGTGAAACAACAGCTTATTATTTGCGAAGAGCTGATGGCCTTTGCCACTCTAAATATGCAAACATTCTCAGAGAAACCTTTGAGCAATTCCAAGACATTTACTGCTGCATGCAGTCGGCTGTATTATCTGCCCGGAACAATACAGCTTCATTACTGGCAAAATAGTGGATTTCGCTGCACTAAATGACTACAGCAAAACCACAAGAGGGTTAAGTACAAAGGCAAGGTGCATTTGGATGTTCTCAGCACCGCTTGGTTGATTAATTTCCCTTTGTTTCCATAATCTGTTTACAAGCCTCACTAATTGCCACCTTTCGCACGGCAAAGGGAAGAATCCAGATTAGAAGAGTAATAGACACTCGGACTGGTTTACTCTTAACAATCAGTAAGTCGCTGTTCACGGTGTAGCTGTTGATTGGATATATGTGCAAATGACAAGCCGTCTGTCTGCGTAACGCTGTATGAACCTAGACCTGTTGAAGGAATGCGTGCACTGTTCGGATGTAATATGTAGGAGAAATCCAGTAATAAGGTGTGCAACATTTCAGAAGAAATAAGGAATATCTTATACTAACCTTAAATTGCTCATGCTGCCAGTATTTTACTGTGTTTAACACTACGGTCGGCAGGTCTGATATTATGAGTCCAGTTCTTCGTGAAATATTACATTAGACCTCCTGTTGTCTTTTATAGAAAAATATTTCAGAATTGCACAATGTTATAGTTTGAAAAGCTTCAGGCAAAAACTTAAATCAACAATGTAACTGTAAATGACCTAATTGATCAGTGTTTGAATTTAAATAATACTGAGCAAAATAAAGCAATCATATGAATTTTTTATTACTCACCATTGCCAGAGGGATAATGGCCTGTATATCCCGCTGCACTACCGTCAGTTCCGTCACAACCTTCTCTGAATCCGGCGGCGGGTTCTGTCCCTTATAGTCAATGTTCCAGTTGATCCTTCTGGTTACAGAGAGGCTGGTGAAGTTCTCCATCTCGAAATCCAACTGCATCACCTCGACATTGCCCACAGCATCCCTGCCAGACCACGCAAACACAAGCACAAGACACAGTCCACCTTAAATGTCAAACATCGCTTACAGCAAGATGTTGGTGAAAGTATTCAGTAGAGTACACACAGGTAGAAGTTCATTTACAGCAATGAAATAGTTGAGCAGTAAGTGTTTAATTATTAAAAATGCCATTTAGTGAGTGGTTGACACACTGCTTTTAATTTATTTTTTTAACGCGGTCCCCAAGTTACCCTTGAGTTGAAAAGAAGAAATAATGTATTCATTAAGACTTCAGCGTGTGAAACACTGCAGCCAAGAGCGTCAGAGCTGAGCGGATACCTCTGAATGATGCAGCATTTGTTCTCTAATCAAAGTGATCCTACATTTACATATCTTAACAGCCTATACAAGTTATGTATGTAATCACATGCTTATAAATAGGCAGGTGATCACCTCCAAAATAATGCTTTAATCTCTTGAATGGAAAAGGGAATGTTTTAAGCCTGATCACAGCATTGCAGTTGGATCAGTGAATCAATGTCCACGAAGCTGCCCCGGACACAATCTCTGATTAAAATCTTGGATCGAGAGTTTGGTTTTTGCTGTAGTCAAATCGATGCCATGCATTCAGCAACGCTCAGAGAAGCTGTCAGCCACAGTCAATGATGACAACGCCCTGTCGCCACATTTCACTCAGTCAGTGGTATCATAAACAGCGCCGTGTTCATCAGATTTCCTGACAGAAACAAGGCGGATAACAATGCTTTAGGAATCTTTAAGGTCACAGCCAGGGCGGGCTGAGACAGCAGTTCAGTTTGGGACATTATCCCAGGCCACCCTGTTCATGCAAACATCCAGAATGATAACAATCGCTGGCTAACTCCACTTTCTGTGATCAAGTGAATTACACTTTAAAATACAGACAGGAGGAGAGCATCTGTAACAAACTGTAACAACAATGAAACAGAGTCTGACTTGGTTTCTGACTCGCACTTACTTTTCAGTATTTAGCTGCATCTCTTTTTCAGTCTCCCTCTCCTCCTCCATCTTTCCTTTTTATCTGCTTTATGTGCCCGGCCTTACCTGATTCATTGCCCGCCTCGCTGAGAGAAAGTGAGGATGTCGCATGCACAAATTTATTTGTTTCTTTGGCATGGGCACTTGTGAAACAGCAAAGGGAGGGAGAGGACACGCGTGCCCGATGGGCGGAATCTGCGTGACTCATAAACCTCTTGCTGATCAATTGGAATGTTCACTGCGAGCCAAAATGACCCCCAGATCATTGGGAAACATCCCGGTGCTCCCGATGTCCAGCCCATCATAGCCTGCTCCTCACCAGGTTTTTTTATTGCTTGTAGTCAAAAGCTCCAAAACAAGCTAGCAAGGGGATATTAATTTAAGTTAAGATCTATCCTGCTGGAAAAAAAATCATGCTGCATATCTATACTGATATGGACCGGGTGATGTGTTAGGAAAGAAAGGATGCCACATTGTTTGATGGAAATGAAAATGATCAATTATTCAAACACACCCTGAAAATCAAAGTGACACTGACCTAAATGCAAAACTAGTAAAAAAAAAAACAGTCAGAAAAGAAAATGTCAGCAGCCTCCACCTGTGAAACCATCCCTGGTTTGGGGGCTTGTCTCATTGTTGCCCCTCTAGTGCACCTGCTGTTAATTTCATTATCACCAAAGCAGCTGAAACTGATTAAAAACCCGCTCTGCTACTGAACTGACCAGATCGGCATCCTAGAAGTTTAACTGACTTGATGTTAAACTCTGATTTTAAAAAAATCCTTTAATTTTTTGGAGCAGCGCATATTTGCTTGATTTTTTTTTAATGAAACTATAATTTTACTAAGAATTTAAAGTACTGACACTTAAAATATATATATAACTTTAGTGTATTGTATTAAATTTCTTATAATATCCTCTCCTGGCAACAAAGGCACAATTTATGTTGTTTTTACTCATTTCCTACTCAGCTCGTGTCTTTTTATATAGTTTGAAACTGGCTTGTGCTGTTTTCTAACCCTTTCCTAACCTACGACGATGTTTTCCTTACTAATCTTGATGACTGAGTGTGTTCCTTAAAAGCTATTGTGTTTACTAGTTAAATTAATTTCTGCGATCTTCTGGAAATGTAAAGGATTTTCTAAGTGCTTATGTGCTTATTTCAGACACATATTCTCATTTTAATTCAACATATGGTTGCATTTGGGGAAAATAAGGTTAAAGGTGGGGAAAGACATAATTGCCATTTAATTACCGTGCACTATTAAAGACAAAAAAAAGGACTTGATTTTAGATTTTTGCCATTTCCGATATATTTCCACTTATACAAGAGGGACACTGAAACTGTTGAGAAGCAATAGTTTGGGTTATACTCACTTGATTAAGTTGTCATATACCATGAATTATTCAGGGATTGGCTTTAAATGAAACAGCCTGAAGGGTCTTGTCAATAACCAATCATGGCTCTCTAATCTTGACAGTTTTCTTCTTCTATCTTCAGGTGCGAGTGTTGAGCCTGAGCAAGGAGATTGCAAACTCAGTTCTGCCTCTCACTTTGGAATAGGCATCATTACATTGGCTGCAAAGTTGCTTCGAACCAATCAATTGCTGTTGGTAG